>FIZU01037830.1:0-21345 GCA_900064475.1 Pseudococcus longispinus
AAAACTGAAAACTGAAAACCGAAACTGAAATATTTCGGTTTTTCCAACACTGTTTTTCTATCGCATTTCTAAATACTTTTAAGAAGTATTTAACTAAATCAACTGCCAAATTCGAAAATAAATCGCTGATTTATTTTCGAATTTGGCAATTGACATGGTTAAATATTTCTGAAAGATATTAAAAAATACGATAGAAAATTCTCTTATGGCATTTAACATTGGACCCATTTCAAGTGGGACCCAGTACACAGTTTGCGTCCACTAAAAATTCCTTATCACTTCTTAAAATGAATCATTTCGTTCTCGTTCGTGCAGCGTCTATCCTCTCCTCTCGATGGAAGGAAGTAGGAACGCTCGCTCGATGACATAACTCACTTCAGTTCAGCAGTCACTAGCTCACTACTCACTAGTTAGCACGACTTTGAAAAGTCTAAACCAGTGCTGCAAGAGCGGAGGTTTTTCGGATTTTTCCGCTCTGCTCCTGCTCCCGCTATTCAGTCTTCGTGTTCAAAAAAAATTAGGGAGCGAAGAGTGTTAAAAATTTTGACAAACGCTCCGCTTCTTAACTAGCTCCCGCTCTCAAAGTAGCTTTAGCTCCGCTCCTTCTCTTTCAATTTTGTCCGCTCTTGCAGTACTGGTCCACAATCCGCTGAACACGACGTGAGTCGTAGAGTCCCGTTCAAATTGATTTCGGATCCTTTTTAAAAGGATCCGGATCACGGATCCGCGGGAACCCTGAATCATGGTACGAACACGCCAAGTATTCACTACTCAGCAGTCAGCACTCACTTGAAATGCTTGCTGATGCTGGATAGTCCTCAGCTATCCTCGTACCCGTATGCAGTGTGCATTATAATATACTCGTACAGCCAGGATGATAGGAATAGGATTATAGGACTACACACTACGCAGTAGGTACACATTGCAGACTAACACACTTCAAGTATACATTAACAAAATAAAAAGAAATTTATTCGGACGTCTAGAAAGAAGTATCAAAATTATAACAAGAAAATGTAAATTTTTTATGGAAAACATAAAACGAAGATCTTTGAACAATCAAATAGGTACACACGATAAATGTTAAATGTACAGACCTAAACAATACGCAGATAGGTACCTGAAACCTATTGAAAATGATCGATCTTAATACAATAAAAATGAAAACAAACACCCGATAGGCTTCCATCAAAATTCAAAATTAACAAAATTGTAATAACAAATACAAACAAAAGGTAATTCTAGCAATAATAAGAGCGGTAGGTATTTGTAAATATGTATGTAACAGAAAATCGACAAGTAAGTACTTAAGTAAAACTTACGAATAGCTTTACAAAAGAGAGAGAAAGAGATGAAAACGACAAAAAACAACAAACAAAACAGTAATAAAAAAATTAATAAAAACAAAAAAAAACTAGAAAAATGAGACCTATGAAAACATCGAAATAAAAAAATTTAAGCATACGTATGTTTACGTGAAATTCATTTGTGTATAATTTAAAACAAAGTGAAAATTGGTACCAAAATTTCCTAAAATCTTGCACGAAAAAAAAAATCGCATGGTTCGGCACGCATTTTCGTAAAATGACAATAACGTAATTATAAGCTAGGTGTAGGTACCTATTCTTATTTATAGAGGTAAGTATAAAATAAGACGTAAAATTTTTACCTATATACACCGCACACACGCGACAGTTATTTACGTATAATCGTACGTCGTAGGTACCTATACCTACGTATATTATACCTAGGTACAACACTGAAAAAAAAAAAAAAACCAGAACATCGTTAACAGTTAAAGTGCGCGTACTTATCGACTAGGAAAATTAAATACTTATACGTACTTATACAATATGAAAAAGTATATGTAATATCACAATAAACGATCTTCTTCTCTTTTTTCAAATTTATAAAATAAAGTACAGGTATCTAGCTACCTAAAGACTCGTCACTTTATTCGGGAAAAAATGGAAAATTTGCAAAAATTGTAGGTACCTAGGTTAGACGTATGTATTATCATATGAGACCTACTAGAGTGATTCGTTTTGCAACTCTTCGAAAAGGATTGGCTCGACGGTAGGGAAGTAGTATAAAAGTTATACCTAATCGTAAGTAAGTAGGTAATAACCGTAGATATTTTTACCAACAAAGAGTAAAAAATCGTCGTCGCCGGCCGTATTCCAACGGGAAAAAAAGTTTTGGACATTTTTGTTTAGCGAAGGTATGTACCTATCGGTAGAAAATGGTCGACGATGAATTTTTTCATTTCATTTTAACGAATACTTTCTCAAAAATACCTACTTACTTACTTCATTTTTCGATTTCTTATAGCAAACTTGAAAAACATTTAAAAAGTGATATTTTAAAAGTACATAAGTACCTAGCTACTTACCTTCCTTCCTACCTTCCTACCTACCTACCTACCTACCTACCTACCTACGAATAATAAGGTAATTGTGAAAATCGAGTCGCTTTGAAATTTTTAGGTGAAAACAAAATTTTTAGAATGTAGCAAGATTTTAAGAATGACTACGTGATACTTAGTAGGGGATTGGGAGGGGGAAAGAGGTGAAATTTTCACCAAGTCGTCTCGAGGTGCCTAATTACTTACGTACGGACAGAAAGAACGTATGGAATGTTTAGGATAGAAAACGTAGAACGATGTCGTAATCAACCCTGTTAGGGAAAAATACGCGAGAACGCAGTAAAATACGCAACCGCGTGCGTTTTTTCACGCGTATTTTGCTGCGTAAAGTCTTAAATTGTCGCAGCGTGTTTTTTGGTAGTAAAATACGCGATAGTATGCGGTTTACGCCATCATTCGGCATTGTGGCAGTAGCGGATTGGAGGGGAGGGGGGTTAAAAATTGAATATTTTTTCATTTTTTTGGTCAAAAGTTGATATAAAACCTGTAAGACAGATATGCGATGTGAATTTGTATTTTACTGTAAAAATTTGCGAAAATACGTAATGGGGTTTTTGCTCGCGTATTTTACGTTGCGTAAAGTTTCAAATAGTCGCAGCGTTTTTTTGTTGCGACTTATAACGCGTATTTTTCCCTAACAGGGAATACTATAGGCGAGATAACACACATCAACCAACCAACCAACCAACCGACACTCGTACCTGTGCCCACTAGACCAGGCCCCGACCCAGACCCAGACCCCGACCCAGATTTACGAGTATATAGGTAGGTACTCCGTATATCGGCCAATTTGCAATTCCATTTTTCAGAGGCGTAACGCCGCAGACGTTGGCCAAAGCCAAATTCCGGAATGGGGGCCACTTTTTAAAACTGTTTTACACGTTAGTTTCCTGCAAGTAACGATGTACTCGGTTATTCGCAAAACGCAAGAAAATTCAAGTCTCGCAGCGGATACTACAATCAGATATACCAAATTTGACTGCAGAAATCAACTCGCTGCAGATAGAGATTAAAAAATAATTTTTAAAAACTGCTAATTTTGAAATTGCGAGTGCAATTTTGCGGTTCTCGATATCTGATTCTTATTCGACGTAAGTGCGCAGGTTATAGGTAATATAGGTGGTAGATACCTATATTTCCGCATAATCATGCGGAAATATGTTCGAGTATAACGATGCGAGGGACCATGAAAATGCACGTATCGCGTACGTACGAGCACTACCTACATACATCACTACGGCGGCGGTGGCGTATAAAGTAGGTATAATTAGATATCGGGCCAAATACTCGGGTAGGTATGGGAAATAGATACGTAGGTACCTATCTAATAACTACAGCGCCGTAATCGAAACAGGCCGTTTTCTATTTTTCGAATACGTGCGAGAGTACGGCACCGTAAGCCTGGATTTCTTATGAAAAAAGCGCCGTTGTCCGTTTGTACATATCCTACAAAATTATAGACGTATGTAGGTACCTATGTATTTCGTAAAACAACGTCCATCGACGTTATAGACTTGGAGTTTGCCCGATTGGTTACTTCGTAATTTGAAGTTGCAAAGAAATGGCACTCGTAACCCGTACGTAAGCGAATCTCTCGGGTGGGGGGGGGGAGGAGGTACCTGACCAAGTGCCAACGAATAAGATTGCGCTTATTGCGGCGCAGCAGCAGCACGCGTTAAGTTAGGTTAGCGAACCTCGTCAGTAACCAGCCGTAAGTAGAAATGCAGTAGGTAGTACATGCGGATCGCTACGTAGTACTTTGCATACCCCAATACATCGAGTACAATACACACGTACGAGTACTTACATATACGTACCTACGCGTTGTACTCGTATACATACTCGTAAGCACGCTTAGGTACGGGTAGGTAGGTAGCTAGCTAGGTAGGTAGGTAGGCTTAACAGGTAGCTGCGCGCGTATAGCATGTACATTACATACTTGGGTATGGGGGTATGGGGGCATGGGGGCATGGGGGCATGGGTATGTAATGTACACGACCAAGCGCGCGAACGTACTTACCTATACACTCGTACTTGAGAACGAGAAATTAAAAGATCGCACAATCGTTATAATCGTAATCGTAATTGTAAATTGTAATCGTAATCGTAATAATGATAATAATTGAATTAAACTAAACTGACGACGATTTTTAGAAAAACAAAAACACGAACGAAACAAAAACAAAAACAAAAATAAGAAAAAACATTAACAGTAAAACAGAAAAAAGTAAGATAAAAATGAAAAATACAAAAGGCGGGCAGCAAGTACCGTACGACGAGTGGGATACTCGTAAGTTGTAATACTCGCCGATGATAATGAAAATACAGTAGGTAGGTATGTGTAACAAATACCTCGCTAGGACGGCGCCGCGAGTTGCGTCGCGTCGCGTCGCGTCGAGTTGAGTCGGGCGTTCAAATCTACGGCTCTAATGTAAACTGCGAATTGGCAGATTCGTTGAGTTGTTCCAACATTTGTAAGCCGTCGACAAAGTCGATCGGATCTAATCCGTCGCGAAGACCTTCGGCGGATTGAAAAAAGTTGGACAGACCAATATCACAGCTAAAATCTTTCGGCATATCACGTCGCGACTCGTCGCCTGTGGTGGAAAAATCTGAAAAAGATTAAACGTCGCCGGTCCCGTTACCGTATGGCTTGCGAGTTGCGAGTTGCGAATTGCGAATTGCGACCAACCACGAACCAGCGTGCGAGTGAAAGACGAGGGAAGGGGTAATCGTCGAAACTCTCAACTTGACTTACACATCTGCGCTACGATACCGCGATTAACGATCGAAGGATCATAGGGATGGCGATACTCAACCAAAGTATCGATACCTCGAATATCGGACTTGAAAAGTATCGATACTCGAAATATCGACCTCGATACCGCGAATACGATAATTTCAAAGATTACAATGCAAATCACGCGTAAAATTATTCCGCAGACCGATGTACGTATACTTTTTCTTGACAAAAAACAAGAATTTAGAATTTGAATAAATGATACTAAAATGGTTCCGACAATCGTTTAAGCGGAAATAAATTATCGTCAAAATCTTTTATTTCTTGGAAATGATAATTTTCAAAAAACATAACATAAAACTAGCGATTTTGGTAATTTCGTTGCCACTCAAAGTGAATAGGTATCGAGCTTCGATACTGGCATCTGTGATATCGATACCACGCAGTATATCGAACTAGAGAATATCGATACAAAAGTAGACAGTAGTCGATACTTTGAGGAAAGTATCGATACCACCAAGTATCGAGAAAGTATCGCCATCCCTAAAGGATCATCTCACACTCGCAGCTACGAGTACGAGTATCTATCGTTTACCGTCCTTTAAATTTCCAAATTTTCCAAATTCGAGGGTTCGACCCGAGTTTATCTAGACGTACGCCGCGTCGTGTCGCATCGGTAGCTCGGTACTAGCAAGCGAAAACGTACTTATACTCGCGACAGTCGCGACACGTACGACGCGTCGTAGTACTAGTACTAGTACCTCTACCTTCGTATAGGTACTTGTACCTACTCACTTGCTTGCGAGTACACAGTACATACGTACCTAGCTACCGAGAAAACTATCGTGTCCTATATACGAGTAGGTACGTATTTACCTGTAAGTACGATATCGGGAATACTGGAAGGCGTGTTGGGTGTTGTCTGGGCGCTATTCACTGTCGTGCAGTATTGTAGTTGTTGCGACGGCGACGTACTGTAATATCCTTGATCGGCCGCTAATTCGTTCGAACTCACCATCGCGCACAAATCGTCACTCTAACCGATGAAAACAAAACAAAACAAAACGAAACGAAACGAGGTTACATCGACGTGCTCGTGCTCGTACTCGTAGTCTACTATCGGCGTAAAAATAACAAGGTATAAGTCGAGCGCGAGCGTGTCGAATTGCGTTTACCTACCTGTTGATAAAAATTGGATGGACCGTTGCTCATCGGTATCATCTGGTCAACCGAAGGTGAAACTGGGCTATCCAACTGAAACGAAAAATTACAAATGAGTACCCTAAAGAGTGTTAGGTACATAGATAGGTCTATCACCTATAAGTACAAGTACGTACGTACGTATAACTATTATAGGTAAACAACGAAAAAACAGGCGCTAGACTAGACACCAGATCGAGACGCTATAGAAACTATAATGTCGGCCAAATATCCGCATATCCGGATACTGGAAAAATCTCGGCATTAACTGGTTCGTCGGTTAATTCTGTTTCATAGAATATGCGAAGTGGAGGAACGGAAATTTTTTTGGCGAAACTTTCGGATATTATTTAGCGGTGCCGGCGGTTTTTTAAACGAAACACGGTATCCGGATAGTTATCGGGGTATTCGAACATGCGGATATTTGTCGAACGCTAATAGATACGGCAATCGACCCGGTGTATATTAGGAGTACGTTGAAAAAAAATAAACGAATAAAATTAAAAAAAAAAAAAATTAGCCAACTACGTGTACGTACGTAAGTAGTAAGTACCTACTAGCTAAGCACTCGTTTTCGGGTAAATAAATTCGTAACGGGGACAGACGACGTAGGCATACCGCAAAAACGCGTAAGGTACCTAAGAGGTAAATTATACCTACGTACAAACGCATCGTGTATAGCCAGGATAGGTATGGCAGGCACTAGGCACTAGGCACTAGGCACTGAACGCTACTCGCTCGTATAGCGGCGCGGTGGTGGTACATACCAGTACGCGTAGATACCAGATACCAGATACCACCACCACCACCGCCACCGCACGTAGGTATCTACTATCTAGTATCTACGCTACGAGTCGAGTACGACTTACGAGTATGTACCTTACCTAGACCTACGAGTAAAATGCAACGCAAACAAACACTACGCGTAAATTCGCTCTTGTACAGAACGAAACAGGCGAAGAATCATTACGAATAACTATGTACCTGCAAAGATTCAGTCATCCACAAAGGATTAGTATCCACTAAGGTTTGCAGACCTAATAACTGGCACCAATCCTTTACGCAGCAGCAATACAACACAATATAAATCACCATTAATTCACTTTTCGTTACGAATACGAATACGGGTAGGTAGGGGTACAGGGTACAGAGTACAGAGTACAGAGTACAGAGTACAGAGTGCAGAGTGCAGACACAGTACAGGTACACTTACACATACGAGTACAAATACATTTGTGTATCTACCTATGTACTCGTACTCGTACTCGTAAAACGACGACTACAATCGCTAGATAGATAGGTACTAGGTAGTTACGACTTACGAGTATAAATCCGAGTACGTCCTAGGTACCGCGAATTTCTAGATATCTACATACGTAAATACCTAGGTACTTACAAGGGCGCGAATTATCAAGTACCCGCTGGTTTGTACAGCAGGTTGAGGTAGATCTAGGTACCTAAGTTGGTGCGTGCAGGCTGTACCTTGTACGATGGGCATTAGGCTGGGCGCGGACGGCAGCTACCTAGTACCCACAGGCTACAACGAGATTTGATTAGTAAGTTTTTTCGTTTCGGCCGATGATCCGAAGAGGAACCGAGGACGAGTCCGACTTTATCGAAATACAAAGCAATTATTTTCGTCATTCGTAACGAAGGCCCGCCGAAATTTTGATAAAAACGTCCGATACGGCTGACAGGTCACGTCATCACTCGAGGCAAGCGAGTGGCTGACTTTTAAAACGATATCCGTAGAGCATTTTGCATCTTTTTAATTCGTATTTCGCGCGTTTTCCGAAAAAAATGAGCGACGTGGTCGCGCCTTGGCCTTACGCCCCGCTAACGCCGAGTCGCAACGTTACCGCAATTACCGCAAATCTACGCTGATTTTCGCTGCGTTGCGTTGCGCGTATGTGGGTACTACTATGTAGAACCTATCTACGTAACTACGTGTATATACGTGTACCGGCACTAAATCGGTCGAGAAATTGGTAAATGTACGACGCTACCTACTCGTATATACGTAGGTGGCTAGGTACCTAGGTAGAGTACACATCGGCATCACGCAGTACGTTACGTAGTAAAACGATAGGCCGCAATGTAATGGGCAATGGGCAATGGGCAATGGCCAATGGCCAATGGGTACCTAGTTACCTACGTCCTACACCCAGCTACCCGAGTCGAAGGTCTACAATTCTAAATCGCTGGGTAAAATACTCGTGTTACGTATCTACCTCTACCTCTACCTATTCGTATAGCAATCGAGTTATCAGACTTACTACTACCTACTCGTAGTTAGTAATCACTCGTCACATACTAGGTAGCTCTAGCTAACTAGTTGATTCGTTCGCAACTTTACCCACTAATTAGTAATTTAGGAGGAGGGCGTGTGGCGAGTGGCGAGTAGCGACTGGCGACACACGAACACGACGATGGTACCTAGACCTACGCCGCGCCGCGCCGTACGCGTATACCCGCATAGGTGATACGTGAACCTGTAGCTATGTACTTAGGTAATGTACTAAAAGGTGTACGATATGTTATAGACGCCCAAGATGGCCCACCACTCATTTCTTAAATCTCAGCAACTACGTTAGATTCGCGGGAGGTGGCAACAACGACGCGTACCTGATGTCCGACTTTGTTCACAACGGCCGTGACTTTTGTATCAACCTTGGTGACAGTACCGGGTGAGCGCTTGATTGCGACACGGGTGTGGGATTTCTGTAATAAAAGTTAGCTTGGCAGTTCCGACTTGGATGTAATTCAAATGGAAATCACAACTGCCAACCTACCTTTTATCACAAAAATCCCGCAACCATGTCACAATCGAGCGCTCACCCGGTACCTTACTACGAGTATACCTACCGTACTCGGACGCGACAGTTGGGCAAACGCAAATACAAGCGGTACCTAACGGCATCGCAACGGAAACGGCCAACGGGGTTGGCGTTTTGTCGTAACGACCGACGACGTGACAGAAAAAGAACGTCGCAACCGCTAATAGCCGATAGGTAGGTACCTAGATAATAGGTACATTCGCGCCGATAAACACGATCGCTGTTATTTTTGCCTTTCCTAAGTGGTAAGTGTAACTGTAGGCCACGTTTACAGTGGAGCCGAGCGAAGATCGCGAACCAATAAGCAACGCGAAGAGCAAAACGTTTTCGCGTTTATAGCGAGACCAAGCCGAGATCGTTTTCGAGGGTTTTCAGTTTTCACGATTCGAATTTCACTTTTACCTTTAGGTACGTACGAGCGGGTAATTAAAATTCACCTTTTTGTTTGTTTCAAACGTTTTTCTTAGGTATCGTAATTCGAATACGAGTACCAACTACCTACCAAAAAATAATAATACGTAAAATACCCGCGGATAAGTTGTCATTCTATCGGTTCTACCCTTCTACCAGTAATCGGACTCGTCCGTCGTCGTCATTTGAATTATAGTATAGGTACCTACCTACCTACCTACCTACCTACCTACCTACCTACCTACCTACCTACTCGTATGTAATAAGAAAAACGTGGTTTAAAACAAACGAAAGCGACGAATTTTATTAGCCTACGTAGAACTGAAATTGAAAATTGAAAGTGTAACAACGTCGAAAACATTGCTCGTTGATCGGTACCGTGCGCCGAGGATACTTCCAACACCCCGACTTTTTCGTTTTTACGCGCTCTCGCGAAGAATGTATCGATGTTCGAGTGAGTAAAACTGCTCGCATGTGTAGTAGCGTGTTGGTAAAAATGTCCCCTCGATGAAAACCTTCAAAATTTTGGGGTCGAGTCCCCACCTCCCCCCCCCCTCAAGTTTAAATTTACCACGAAAAACCTACGAATTTCTTAACGCGATAAACTCGAAAGCTGCGAACCTCAGTTCGCATATTCGGAGGTAATCGAGCTGAAATATCAATTTGTTGGACCTTTGACTTCCGTACGAACCAGCGTTACCACCGTACCAAAATTGATAGTTTTTGGGATAATTCGTATTTTGCATGCTAGGGTAACATCGAACACCGTAAAAGACTGGTAATTTACGTCGTTCGTTGCGTTACTCCTCCCCCCCCCCCCCCCCCAACATTTCTCCTTCATCCGCTATGCTCTGTTCGCTCGGCTCGGCAAGATACAAACGTACAACAACTGCTGGCCTACGGGTACTGACGAAAGTACCCACATAAATGCCAATCCGCGTAATTACCCAAGTAGGTAGTCGATAGGCTACTTAAACAGATACGATACCTACACGTACGAGTAGAAATAAGAGCGGATTATCAAGGTGCGAAAATCTTACCATTCTGATTTGCTCGAAATGCTGTTGCAGCGTTTCCTGCGCTTGGGTTACAAAATAATCGTTGTGCGAACTGTAGTTCTGTTGCGTTTGTTGCTGTTGTTGCTGCTGCTGCTGCTGTTGTTGATGATGATGGTGGTGCTGATGCTGTTGCAAGCTGCCACTACCAACAGTCGGAGAGCAGGATGAAGTTGGACTTTGCGGGGCGCTGCTATACGGACTAGTATTATTATATTGCTGCGAACGTAACAACACATCGCAATCAAACAACGTTACAATCGTCGATATTCATTCGATAATAGGTACATACGTAACTAGATACCTATGCCTACACCTGCACCTATACCACGATCCATTCTTTTCGTAAAAGTGTACTCGAATAGGTACCAGGTACTAGGTAGGATACGTACTTGCGCTATGTTACTGAAACGCGACGCGACGCGACGCGACACTTACTTTAATATTCAAAATCGGAGACGATTGAGGACTAGGTCTGCTAATGGACTGCGGAGATCTGTACGAGGTTAACGAATTTCTGTGCTGCAAATTACAATACCGCAGAAATCACTATTTGTGCAAAAATCTACAACGTAGGTAGCTAGGTACCTACGTACATGTACTAAGCATATACATAGTTACCTACGCGTACATACCTACGTACCCATTTCGTAACGCGAGTAGGTATAGGTAGGTAGATAGGTAGGTAGGTATGCGAGTGGGTATCTACTTGGCACTTACATTTAAAATAATGGAATCGGACGTAGGTATTTCAACTGGACTGACGGGTGATTGCCGCTGAGGGGATTGTTGCGTCTGTTGATGATAAGTATATTGAGAAGGTCGCGAAGACTGCTGCACTTGCTGCGTTTGATGATGACTCGATGACATCTGCTGATGTAAAATTTGTTTCGATAGCTGCGACTGTTGTTGTTGCGTCTGCTGCTGCTGTTGCTGATTTAATGGTTGCTGCTTATGCAGTTGTTGTTGTTGTTGTTGTTGTTGTTGTTGTTGTTGCTGCTGTTGCTGTTGCTGTTGCTGTTGCTGTTGCATGTGATAACTATTCGACTCCACTGGGCTACCCTCGAGCATGTAATTTTGCTGCAAATAAAAAAGCAAAGATACGCGTAGGTAAGTACCTGATACTCGACTTGGAGTAGATTATAGCTACTACGTACGTACTCGTAGGTAAAGGTAGAGGTACGAGACAACGGTCAACCAGAGTGGCGAACTGTTGGTCGAGTAGCGTGTCACGTCGCATCGAAACAAAAATACCGTACCTGCTACCTATTACCTACTGTACGTGTATGTAGAGGGCCGCGCTGACCACGCCGGTATCACGAAACTGCGCAACAACACGGCATACCTACCTAATTTGCAGGATGCGGAATCGAGGACACGCGCGCTTATAAAATAAACCGTACAAAGGCACCAATGTGTAGAACAGACTATGGTAGCGGCCGTAAGTATAGCGCTAGCAAGTATGGTAGAGTGCACGTAGTTAGTTAGCTAGATAGGTAGTAGGTACTTACTTGCGCGAGTATTACTAATACTGTAATACGAGTACGGAGTACCTATAATGCCAATGCCATGCCACTAATAATAGGCTACCTAGGTGAAATTACCGAGTACATACGGGTAGTATACTAACCTTACGAATATATCCCGAATTCGAATACGGCACTGACAAATGATTCTGCAAAAAACACACAGGCACAAATCTATAACTACGTGCTAACAAAGCGATCACACTAATACAATTCGTACGTAAGTAGGTAAGGTATACCTAATGGCTAATACCTATTCGTAAATACTATCTACGTAAATTTTTCAACATATTCGCGAGTAGGTATAGGCAGTAAGGTGCGTTTGCTCTTTCTTTCAAGTCCGCAATTCCAAGCTCGAGTAGCATTGCTCATCGCTCGTGTTACGTTCCAGCTATATCGTATATCGTATTCGTACGTCTATACGTACCAATAAGCGCGAGTTACCATTCGATTCGACACTTAGGTACATAGGTATACATATGTCGTTTCGTTTCGTTTTCTTTCTACACTCAATCTTCCCTCCAACCCATTACGCGTCGGCGTAAAAAATTATAGATAGGTAGGTATTAGGTAAGCCGGCGGCGGCGGCGGCGTATTTGTTACGTCCACTTTTCAACATCTCGCGTCCCGATTCACCTTATCGCTTAACCGGAAAGCTCGAATTCAGCTCGACATTTCAGAATAAAGTCGCGTCGAATAATTTCTCGCGAAAAATGTGACCGAAATCACCCTCTCCTCGCCCAGCCAACCGACTTGAACACACTATCGCTGACGAGCAATATGCTAGTCGGTGACAGCCGACAGAGGCGGAGCGACACTGAAATCGTTACCGGAAGGTTTTAATTTTCAACCCCTCCCTCCCTTCCTTCCTTCCTTCCTTCCTTCCTTCCTTCCTTCCTGAAATCGCTTTCAAAGTTTAGGTAGGTAGGTAGGTAGGTACGCATATTTTAAAAAACATTCGTTATTTAGTCGAAGAAAATAAATTTTTCGCTCGAGCAAAAATAATAAGTATAATTTAAAAGCTGAAATTTTTCTTTTTTTTAATTTTATTTTTGCAACATTTGTACGAATTTATAAAATATTGATACGAGTATCGCGTAAGTAGGTAGGTAGTGTAGATATATATATATAGATTTCTTCGTTAAATAACACGATTCGAACGAAGTGACGGCAAAAGTTTTTCCAAAAGAATGAGTTGCACCGGGGCGGCGTACACTGGTAATTAATATGTACTGGACAGGGTCACGGTCACATCACAAACTTGGCTCAATCAACAATCGGCCTATACGCTATACACAATACACAGTTTCCAGGCAAATTCATCTTGACGCTGCGCTGCGGTGCGGTACGGTGCGGTAACGAGTAATGGCGATTGAAATTTCAAGCATAGAAGAAACCGAATGCCAGGAAACGTAGTTGAACGTGCGAACGTACGAATTGATTACGCACCTCGACGCGATAGGTAATATAGGTATTCAACTCGACAGTCGCATCGCCAGTTCATTTTCGTCACCGTGCGATCGTCATCGCAAAGTACAAATATCCGTCGCGTCGCGTCGCACCGCGCCACGCCACGCCGCTCCCCTTCTTAATCGCATACGTACGCATTACGTAATTACACACGTCTTACACCTTTACACGTAACACCGAATAGGTATTAGGTACCCGTCGCTACCTCTACCTACATAACTAGACTTTTTTGTGCAAGTTGAAGTTGAAGTTGAAGCAAATTTACGTGCCTCTGCCTACGAGCAGATACCTACTCGAGTACTAATTCGAAACGCAAAAAACCAAAACTACGCTATAAACACGCAGGTACCTAGCAGGAAGGCCTACTTGTAGATCTGCGAACGCAAGTGGTACGAGTATAGGTGTAATGTACGCGGAAAAAACTTGATCGAGCTACCTATCGTACCTAGTACCTACCTATCTCTCTATCTACGCGTTGATATTTGACGAAGAAAACACATTTACGAGTACGAATACGTACACGAATTGATTAAAGCACCAGCTTAGCTGTTCTCGTCGAATTATAATAACGCGGTTAGGCCTACCCAACGCTACACAATTCGAGTACCTAGATACCGAATTAACGAATTCGAGTACATATTATAGGTAGTAAAGTACATAGGTAGGTATCTAATAACAAGTTTCCACTTTCCAGTCAACCAACAACCATTTCCCAACTCTCTTTTTGAAATTCGATTAAAATACGAAAAAGAATAGATAGATGGTCCGGAATCCGGACACGGCGATGTACTCGTATATTAAGATTAACTGCGAGGTGTGTGCAGCGCGGAAAAATTTACCAAACTTTTCGTATCGGTTCTCTTCTCAACTTGCGTTACAACGTTAACCCTACGATCGTGCACCCGTTGCAGGCTAATACGGTTGCGGTATGGTAGACTAGATACCGTGAAATGGGCATACTTCGAACGCGGTGATTTTTTTCGTTTTAACGCGTTCTCGCGAGCGATATACTCGTACGTATTAACGTTGGAATGGGTAAACCTGCTCGGATGTGTAGTGGAGTGTTGACAGCAACGTTCCCTCGATGAATACCTTGGAAATTTTGGGCTCGAGTTCGAGTTCGAGTTCGAGTTCATCCCCTCTCGAGTTGAAATTTACCGTGAAAAAACTACGAATTTCTTAACGCGATAAACTTGAAAGCTGCAAACCTCAGTTCGCGTATTCGGAGGTAACTAAGCTGAAATATCAATTTGACGGACCTTCGGTTTCAATACGAACCAACGTTACCTCTATACCAAAGTTGACGGTTTTTGAGATGGCCTGTTTCGTAGCCTATTTTGTATGCCGGGGTTGAAGTAACATCCAACACCATTTAAAATCGGTTTTAATACGTTTTTCGGATGGTGGCCTGGCGGGTGCTTATATAGGATATCCGCGAGTGAGAACGTACGAGTAGCGATGTTCCTTGAAAAGTAATGAAACCAAAAGTACTTTCACTTTTCACGAAAAGTGAAAAGTCAACTTTTCGACGTTTACATACGAGTTCGGCGATTTATCGAAGCAAAAATACGATTTTATCGATCTTACTCTCGAAAATTGAAAAAACTCCAGTATATTTAGCATTTAGCTTCGAAACTTTTCATTACTTTTCACCACTTTTCACACTTTACTTTTCAATTTTTTACTTTTCATGAAAAGTTCCGTTACTACGTACGAGTATAAAATTTTTTCAAAAAATTATTTTAGCAACGCGTTAGAAAAAATTAAGATGGACGCGAAAAATTCTACATTTCAATTTTGCTTACGTTTTTTTCGGTTATTTCGCTAAAACTGGGCCAAAACTTGGTATTCCGACTATTTTTGATGCGAGAAATGAGATACGTGAAAAAAAATGGGGTGTTCGAAGTTAGCCCAAATAGCCAACACTTTTCGAGCTCGAATATTGCGCGAACTAAAAATATCCCGGTTGGTCTCAACGGGTACTATCTCAAACCAGACGCGACAAAATGTATCAAAATTGTTCCAAGTATCCTCCCGGTCACGGTATGTAAGCGAGTACCGTAGGTACCTAGATACCTATACGGTACAACAACAACGGTAACGGCGAGCGCGACAGTATAACAACGATTACATTAACAATAACAACAGCAACAGTAGCAGTAGCGGCAGCAGCAGCAACAACAACAAACAACAACAACGGCGGCGGAGGCGGCAGCAGCAACCACAACAATAACAATTAACAACAACCAACCGCGTTCTCATCCGAATACTCAACCGCGGCAGAAGTGACAACATCGACATCGACAACGATAACAGTAAAGTTATAGGTAGGTACCTACTTAGACTACGTAGGTAAGCGGGCACCTAGTAGGCTGGGTACTACGCTATACGTACAGGTACAGCAGTTAAATACTAAAGAGTAGCGGAACTACGAGTAGAATAATGCGAGTAGATAGTACTTAGTAGGTACCTCCAACCGAATTAGAGACAGTTATTGAAAAAAATAATTGTAAAACAATCGATTCCTAGTTGCTCTATACCTAATCGCAGACTACGTACCTATAGACCTACTCAATTTTTTTACAAGTCGACTACTGTGTGAGAATTTTTTTTTTTTAGGAAATACGTATCTATAGATCAGAACCTAATTCTTGCCTCTTGTTAACAGCGGATGGAGGGGAGGGGGGAGGGGGAGAGTTCGCCTAGACCTACGTTACGAGTACACAAAATCAGCGACCTTTTGAGACTCCGAGCAACTGGACCACGTTTCGTCGTTTCGCTTAGTTTAGCAAATTTTCTCGAAACAATACGGTAGGGTACGGTACGGTACGGTGCTAACCAGTTTTGCGGGTGCCGGGACCCGGACAGGCCTACATTAATCTCGGTTGTCACTATCGCAGATTACCTTATCAATATTAGATTGACCAACGTACGCGGGCTCGCTATCAAATTAAAAATATGGATAAACTACGCGAACTACAGTTCAGTACCTATACCTACCTACGTGGTAGTGTAGGGGCATATGACGAGTGACACAACGTATCTATCTCAGCGTTCAATAGCGCTACCGGGTGGTAATATTTATCACCGATACGTCGATACTAATGATCATCGTTCACGTTGTCGCAGATGATCTCGGAGATTCGTTATCAATTTTATTTCGAGAAATGCGTTTTCGAATATTTTTCCATTTTTATTTTCCAATTCGTTTTTCGTAATTTAAAATACGAAGACCGAACGAAAATAACTAATATTTTATATCGTTTCGAAGAGCATTTCTTTACGAATCCAACGGCGTATTCGATATTACAAATCGTTAATTTGCCTAAATTACGATGAAACTTTAAATGTACAAAGACCACCTGTTCTAAAGTGACACGATTGAACCAAATTATGGTGTAAAGTGACATACTATCGATTAAATTTTGACTCGAGACATATATCGAGCTGAAGTATATCTAAAATACGAATTTCAAACCCCTAGGTCACCTCAGGGGCGGTTGCGGGTTCTCAAAATGGTATCATTCGAGAACTTGGAAATAAAATTGGAAAAAATGAAAAAAATAAACGAATTCGGTCCAAATTCGGGTCGATGGTGTATTTAGAGGAGATAATAGTAGTTTATTCAACTAGCGAGATAAAGTGATTTTCGACGAATTCTGAGGTTTATTGCCCGAGCGAAGCGAGGGAAATAAATCAAAATCGTTAAAAATCCCTTATTTCGCCGGTTGGATAATATATTTTTCGTTAACGAGTGAGAAAGTAGCACTTTTACTCGCGGTTAACGAAAATGTTAATTATATTAATTTATTTTATTTCTAGTAAAAAAATGACGTGAAATTTCCATTTTTGTTTCATTTTTGTAAAGTTGATTTCATCGTGTTACTTTACACCGCGAAAAACCGACGTTGTATTGTGACAAAGCATTTTTCTCAGTCGAATAGCTCTTCCCCGAATGGATGAATTTTTGATTTCTAACCGCCATTTTGTAGGTATTTGAAAGCTCTTTAATTCGGTATAATAACATCTCCTGTAACTTTGAAATTCAGGGAATGAGACGAAAAATAAATTTTTTGCGTCACTTTACACCGTGTGCCCCTACCTGTACTACTCGTAGATAGGTACTACCAGTTGCCCAATACCTACCTACTATAGACCGAGACGTACGAGTATTTTTGTAAGCTAAGTCTAACGTCTAAGTACTACGAGTATAAGTAGCGTTTTGTTTTTTCGAAATCACGTTATAGAGATGGTCAGATTCGCATTAGGAAGAAATACTCCTGGTAAAGCGAAGAAGCGAATCGATAAAAAATTTAAAATACATCGATTCGTACGCAGCTGGCCAATTTATCATATTTTCTTTTCTTTTCTTTTCTTTCTTTCTTTTTTTTGGTCTAAATTATCGATAATCTGCTCAACTTTTGAGCCAGGCGTTTGTAATCGTTACTTATATGAAAGATATACGCTACACAGTTGACAGAAATGCGAGTACGAGTGTCGAGTACACAGACGTACCTCACGTACGTGCATTACGTTCCCAGTTTCGGCATCTTTACGTGTATCGCAATAAAACTGTTGGGTGTTGCTAAGTAGGTAAACATTTCGGCGGCGGAGGGTCTATTATTATTATTATTATTTCCACTCCGTGCTCGCGCTTCGGGGTAGTGTAAAATAAATTCGATTCGATATTGTACCCCCAAATGTCTACTCGCTTGTCGCACACGTGTACCTAAACCGACACCAACGTACTCGTATATGTTAATGGTAAGTTTAGTAAGCCTACGTACGCGTCGCATACCACGAGCGTTTGTATACCTTTTAGCTACTGTACTTGCATGCGCGTACGTTCGTGTACTGGTATGTTGGGTATACCACCTAGATATACGTACGTTACGTATTCGTAGGTACTACGTAGATGCGCCTCTACCCAACGAGTACCTCGTCTTACCAGTACCATTAACGTACAACTATCTAACGCGCGCAAACAAGTACGTCTACGTCTACGTCTACGTCTACGTCTAGGCACTCGTAGGTTTAGCTGCGGCTATACCTATCTATCGAAAACAAAATTTTTGTTTTGCTCGCAACATCGGCTGCAAAGCACACGGATCTGCATACAAAGCGGTTTCGCACGAGTACGAGTATAATCAACTGTCGCATATTCGAACTTACCGAAGCGCCAGGACTCGGAGGACTAACGGAAGCGTAAGATGGCGGACCGGACGACTCGTGAGGCGGAGTACTGCCGAATGAAAATCTTCCCGGTGTTCTAGGCGGTAATGAAGTAGGCGATAAAGTAGATGGGCTAGTGCATTGCGGACTCTGAAAAGAGAGAACAAAAAATTGAAAGTAAGATACCTGCAGGCTGCAGCTGCGGCTGCGGCTGCGCTACCTAAGACACCTAAAATCTATATCTGTACGAGTTTAGGTATCTACTCGTACTTGCATCGTATGTACGTGCCCTAGACACGGTGTACTGTACACCCGTACATAGGGTAAAGGTATAGGTAATAGGTATTTACGAATATATCGATTTCCGTTAGGTCGACAATATTCGCGTATCCCATACCGAGGAATTTGCAGCTACACTTAGGTACGTACCGTACCAGAGACGAAACTTGATCAAAAATCGGGGGGGGGGGTATTAAAGGAGACATTTACCGACTGATATTTTTTTTTAATGAGAAATTTGCCGATAATGTGAGAAAAAATTGAACAATTTGCCGACAAATTATCGACTTCATCGTCCCCGGTCCACCTACTCCGATATGAAAACTGAGTAAAATTTTTGTAGGGTCTATTAATGTTACTCGGAAAATGAAACAAAAAACGGTTTAAACGAAAGAAAAATGAAAAAAAAGATAATTTGTGGAAGAATTAGAAAAAATAATAGTCGAAGTATAAATGTGAGCGAGGGCGAAATTTTTTTTAAAACTTAAGTTTCAAAAGCAAAATCTGGCCATTTTCGGGCATTAAAAATACAAAAAAAAAATTAAAAATGGGAAAAAAATTAGTTAAAAAATATGTTATAAAGAGGGTAAACTCGCGGATTGTTTCAGCTAAGGAAAAAGGAAAAAGAGGTTCGAGTGAAAGAAAAGTGAGAAAAATCGATCTGTCGCGTGTTACCCGAGAGAAGCGACGGCAAAATTTACCGCGATTTTGTAAATATAAATAGTCGGCAAATTTTTGATAAAGAATTCAACCAATTTTCAAAATTTGTCAACTTATGGTCAATTTTTTAAATTTTGTCGGCAACGTTTTGCCGATTTTTCAACATTTTCGGCAAAATCTCACCGAAACCACAAAATTTGTCGACTTTTTAACGAATTTTTGAGTGCCCCCCATCCCCCATTGTTTCGTCCCTGGCTCTGCATTTTAAAAATTGTTTCGGTTGTATAAGGAGATTTTGATCTGGATTTTAAAAATAGTAATAGTTTTTCCGATTATCTGAGGAGGATTTTTCACAAATGAATTTTTTCATAAAAATTTTTTTTACAGTTTTTCACTTTGAATTTGAAATCCCATTTTATGAGTGAACTAATCATCCTACGAAAAAAATGAATTGAAGCAAAATTGTAGAGTGTAAAATTTCCTTTCTGAGTAATATTCAATTTTTTTTCGGTGAGGTTTAGTTTTCGAGATATTTTTAGAGAAAGTTTGAAAATTCAACTATAATCTTTCAGTGTAGATATCTCAAAAGTAAGCCACCATGAAAAGACAGGAAATTTTACGCCCTAAAATTTGTTTCCATTGATTTTTTTCGTAGGACCCTTAGGTGATTCAAAAAAACGATTTATTCGAAAAAATAATGATCAATTCTTAATATTTTTCATTTCAAATGCCACAAACTTGAGGTTTGAATTTTCTGTCAGTAGTTTTTATTCCAAAGGGTGATTCCGATTCACTTTTCAACTTTGATTTAGAAAATGGCATCAGATTTTCTTCATTATCCATCGTTACTTTGCAAAACTCAATTTTTTTAGAGAAAAAAATTTAGTATTTTTCCACGTTAATTTTTTTTTAGGAAACTAAGGTTCCTATGAAAAAAATGAATAGGAACAAAATTGTAGAGCATAAAATTTCCTTTCTATGTTATTCTAAGTGGGAGGGGGAGGGGGTTCGAGATATTTTTACCAAATGTTGGAAAATTCAACTCAAATTTTTCATCTTATTTGATATCTCAAAAACTATTCACGTAGGAAAAAACTAATTGCTCACTAAAGAAAGGAAATTTTAGGCCCTACTATTTTGTTCCTATTAATTTTTTTTGTTGGACTCCTAGTTTGCCCAAAAAATCGACTAATTGATTTCAAAATGATGAAAAATGGGCAAATTTTCTTTAAAAAATAAATAGTTTTGTAAAAAACCTCACGTGATTGAATTTTTCATATTTTTTTCGAAATTAGAACAAGAAATTCGATTAAAATCACCTTTATTATACAAGGTGGCTCGAAATTTCAAGGTCAATGGTTTAGAAAACAATGACACCAAAATACACCATCGACCAGCATTTGGACCAAATTCGTTCATTTTTTCGCATTCTTCCAAAAATACCCAAATGACGCCATTTTGAGGCCCCACAATCTTTTCAAGATGGTCTAAGGGCCTAAAAATCATGTCTGGGTTTTGTTTCAAGTCGATATCATTCATATACTGCAATTTCAGCAAAATCGAGCGAATT
>FIZU01037834.1:0-41488 GCA_900064475.1 Pseudococcus longispinus
TTTTCAATATGGAAAGGATTAAAGGAATGAGTGAGTTGAGATTAAGTTTGCAATTTTGCTATTATTTCCTGAGTTAGTAGTGAGTGAACCAGGGACTTTGATCATTTCTGTTCGACTGTTCATACTAGTAAGTTATTTGATCGGAAATTATTACAAATGTGATAAAATATGATTATATCTGCGGTACATTAAGTTTATTTTAGAAAATATCATATTTTCCTTATTTTCTGGCCGCCCAAACAAGTTCGAATTATGTTACCGAATGATAACAGCTGAACTTGGACAAAAAAATTTGCAGAATATCGATGGAGACGGTCTGAAACTAGATTTGAGTCACGTCAACCACGCAAAGACAAGCTATAATGACGTCACAACCAATGGTCCCGAGAGATCATCTCAGATTTTAGACATTCGTACTACAAACGGTGCAATTTTAAATAATTATGTCATTTTCTTTTCTGTTTCATGAGAGAATATGATTTAAAGTTGTGTTCGATTATTTCGCGTACGAACAGCAATTTAACCGAAGTACCAATCAGATAGCTTGAGAATCTGTGATTAGAAGTTCTATCACATCACCACAAAATCAACGGATCATTGTACAAAATAATGAGGTACCTTAGTTTAACACGAACTAATTTTGCTTACAAGATTTCCAGCAGCGGAAAACAAGTTCTCGACTTTGTTTTATTCTCACGTTCATTGAACGAAAATTTGAGAACATCTTTGTGTACAACTGCACAGCATCGTTCATCTGGTCGCGAATTCGACCACTCTGAGCTACTTAATATCTCACACTTAGCTTAATTATTCGTGATAGTTATTTCGATTGCGATGACACGTTTAAGAGTTGTTTTACGATCCATCGCTTCCAAGGGAAGATAAAGTGTAACCGAAATAGAACATAATTTCTTGGTTGTAAATGTCAGTATCTAGCTACCTCTATCTGACAACGTACATACGATGAACCGAGTTAAATTTTCGATTCGGTTAAATAGTAAAATCCAAAAACTACACAGGAAACTTCGATTTCCTGCTCAGTACCTACACCTAATATTACGCTATGTTTCTTATTTTTAAGATGTCGCTGGGGCTAATGTTGTGCATAAATAATGGTTGACAGTTCCATAAACGAACCAAACGTATTAGACGTGGTTTTCTAAAACTGACTGCGAGCAACGTGTGCACATGTACCTAAGCACGTCGAATATAAGGGGAGTGAACTATTTAAAAAGGTGGTTAAACTATCGAAAGAGGTTCTTAAAAATACCTCTTCGCTATTCCACTCTATTCGCGCTAGTTCAACTTTACAATTATTTCCGGCGAGTGGCAATAATTCTAATTAATTTTCAAATCGGAACTGGTTTTAGAGAAGTCATGAATGAGGTTTTTACGTCCGATAACCCTATACGCGACTACGACGGAGGCATAAAAAAACGATACACCGGATGATGGCATCAGACATGATATCGATAAACTAGAAACTGGTAGTGGTTTGTCATCTATTATACCAACAAGTGTGACTGTGAGGTGCAACGAGTTTTCGCTATCGATAAATTATCATTTCGGTTGCCAATTGCATTAGAAAAGATGAGAAAAAATAAGACTAAAAATGACGTTTTGAATTTATTAACTGATAAATTCGACGAACCGGTTGAAAATCTAAACCTTAGATTCACCACATTTACGCGAACAAATAGAAGTGCACAACTTCGACACCAAATCTTAACCTAGTATCTTGTAGTCGTATCTACAATAGGTTACGTAATAGATGTACAAAAGATTTTTTCACATTTAGGTGAACAAAAGTTGAAACCTTTTACTTCATTTGTTCAGTTCACCATTTGTCGAACAAACAATGGGCTTCCCTACATCTCGGAACAAACCTTTATTTATTTAACATTTTAGGATACTAAAGAAGAATTTTTTTCAATGTTGTACTTGAAAAGAGATTCATTTGTACCTAGTACCTACACTCACCACCTAGTGTATTATTTCACTCAAAATGATAAAAGGAAGTGAGATTATTTTAATTAGAGGTGTAAGCTCAACACCTCAATCATTGCGGTGCGACGCACCACGTTAACACGGTGAGAATAATTTTTATCAATCCAAGAGACATTTCTCACGGAAAAGATGAAAAACTCGATAAAAAGAAGCGTAATAGCTTGAAAACCAGGACCAGTCACCGAGACGCGTTAACATTCTCAGCAAATTCCTTAACATCGAGTCGGCATACCTGGTGGTTTAAAAGACCGTAACCAAACAGGTTGAAAATTTTTTATCGCTGAATCTGCGCGAAATATTGAAAAGTAACTATTGACACTGTTACGATACCATACCATACGATTCAAGAGAGCATGAAAAAAATGAGGTTTTTTCAAATAATAGTTTACGTTGCGTTTACCTCGCATACCTCGTGATGGTTTAATGTTTATCTATGCCGCATCTTGTTAGCGGATATTTGAACACGGTAGCGTATTATGAAATTTATGGCACTGCATCGTTGGTCTTGAAAAGGGTTCTAAGTCGAACTAACCGTGTTTTTTTTTGAGAATTTTATGTGGGAAGGGTTTAACTACCGTCACATTATCTGTTTCGAATGAATTCCTGAGAAGAGCTGAGAAGAGTATCTTTTTCAAAGAACCGATAAGCGATGGTTGAATTTCTTTCTAGTGTTTTCGAAAAACACTTAGGTATCGTGGTCATTTGGATAAATACTCGTCATAGATGATTTTTAGAATAGGTACCCAAATTGCATTTATGTCTGTTAATTTCAGCTGTTTCATTAGAAAATTAAGTACCCTACTTATTTATGTATTTCTTCATTAATTTTCATCATTTCAAGAGTGCTGTTTCCAAAAAGAGTGCCATTCTGGAATCTTCGTAATCAAATTTTTAATAAGCAAGTTGAATAAAAAAATTTCTGGTCATTCTGAAAAATTTTCTTTTTATGATTCCATCTTTGTGTTTCTTATGTGCTGTAAAACTGAAGGAGGGATGAAGGCACTAAAAACTCTTCAGTCAGGTATAGATTTCCTCTTGGCTTAGCAGGCCTGCATGAAAATGAATTTCAACAGAGATTCAGATATCAGATAAAAATTGGTCTCCTGTTTACTTTGGAATTGTTTCACAATAAAAGAAAATTTGTCTTTGCCGTGAATTCTAGCCAACTCCTAAAGTGTGTGGGTTTTAACATGTTTTTTCTGGGAGGGAGGGAGGGAGGGAGGAACGAACGAACGAACGAACGAACGATGCCAAAATTTAGTGACAAAAAAAGGACGATCTGATTTGAAGTCTAACAAAATAAAAATATACTCCATCTCGACAATAAGAGTGACTTTAAAATCGAATTTTTTGTGAGTGAAATGGAGTGGGAGGGTGACTGAAAAGTTAAAACCCTCAAAAGATACATCTAGTGTCTCAATTAAATCTGCATGCTTAATTACAGCCTTCTAGGCCAATTTGGGTGACTCGCAGCAATGATACAACATTGAAAACTGCAAAAATGGCCTTAAAATAGAATTTTTGGGGTTAAAAGGGGGTGAGACAAGGCTAAAAAGCCGAAACCATTTTAGGCACATCTAGGGCACCAACTTGATGTACATGCCAAAAACCGTCCTAAGTCAATTTAGAGGGCTGTGGATGTGATGCAAGGTTTCTTTCAAGGCCGAAAAATTATAAAATAACAGTTTCTTCATCTCTGAATTACTGCAGGACGCAGATTTTTGGTTGCGTTGTATATCTTTTGGTTATCCATCGATTGGTCTTTGTTTCCATATTTTTTGATTTTTTTGTCCTCCCCCCCCCCCTTTTCACCTCAAAAAATTTGACGTATGGGGGGGAGGGGGCTGGAAGGACGAAACCCTCGAAAGTTGCATCTAGGACCCCCTACTAAATCTATATGCCAAAGAACCATATTCTAGGTCAATTTGGGTGACCCAGCTGTAGCCATGACAAAAAATTGAAACCCAAGACAAAATACCCTAAAATTGAGTTTTTATGTTGGAAAAGGAGGTGGGAGGGGCTGGAAGGTCATAACCCCCAAAAGAAAAAATTTAATGCACCAATCTTAATGCATATACCAAAAATGGTGGCACCCCTCGTGACATTTTGTTCTCAAATTGGTAACATTTGAACCAAACTGACCAATGGGCGTTTGTTTTGTTTCATCAATGTTACCAACTTTTTAGAAAAATGTCATGGGGTGCCAGATATTCTTGGCCATCCGGTAGTTACCTAATTTTCATCAATTTCATCGGAAAATTATTTCATTTTAAAAATAGGTAGGTATCAAATTTGGGCTAAAAATAATGGTTTCTTAAAACTTCCAAAAATTTTCCAAAAAATTTGAAAATAAACTCGAGCAGCTGAAATTTTGGTTACGAGGTTGTACTACATCACATATGCTCTTTCCAAAAATCAAGCTCTCGTTCAAATCCAAGCCAGACCTCTCGATTAGTTCCCTTGTCAAACGAATTTGAATTATTTACCTTCTCGAAATGAATCACCTGCAAGAATGGACGACAAAAGACCTACAACTCCGTCTAAGACACTGATTCACCTTCATTTCAATTTACATAATATGCAGATCGCACGTAAAACGAGACGCCATCCATGAGTCACCACAAAGTTAACGAACGCGTGATTAAGATCTGTACGACTGTACGCGTGAAAAAAATCATCTTCAGACTCCAAGAGGACATTTAATACGATGCCCGAGGGCATCTCAAACACATACGCCAAATATGTATTACCAGATTCTCCAACTATAAACGGCTTGGCGATCTAAACTCGGTCTCATCATTTGAAAAAATATACGAAATTAATAAATAAACGGCCGAACGTCGTCAGTGCAGCGTGGTGGAACATCTCATTTCCTGTATAAACTCGTATTCGTACGCGAAAAGATAGAAATTTTATGTTAACGTTCCGCCCTACACATTCCCACACTATAAAATCGTGATTTTTCACAATTAAAATGCTGATTGCACAGCTACTGCAGCAAATCTGTTTAATTACATAGGATTTTCGTGTTTTTTACCCCATTTTTTTTTAGATACGAGGAGACGTACGAATAAAATTTAGCTGCTCGAGTGCTAATCGATAGTCTGATAGTTTACTGGATATGAGATACCGAAAGGAAGTCGTAAATGGCGGCAAGACCTTAAACGTTTCGAAGCCAAAGAGAACAATGAGCGCGATAATGTATTTGCATCGATAGGATACGTTATGCGAGTATATTTGAAGATTTACGGACGCGTAACGCATTTCAAAAATGCCGACAAGCGCAACGTCCGTCGGTTGTCAAAACGCAAAACACGTTCGTTAGGTCGCCACTTTAATTCCAGTAGGATAGGTTTTCTGGAAACAATCGTACAGGTGATTCATGGGTCGTCAGTCGTGCGCCCTATGCCGAATAGGTTCCATTACCTGTATTCAAAGTTGAAGTTGGAATCAGCAAGATCAAAGGAACGAAGACTAGATTAGCTCGTGATGAAACAACCGAACGCGTCATCGTGTCTCGCCACAGCATCCTTTGACGTTTGAAAATGCTACGTCGTGTCCATCTCGCCGATTCCATCGGACTAGAAACTGTCTGCGAGGTTTACAGATTAATAAATCAACCCTAAACGATGGTTACACCTTGTAATATGAAAATGGCGATTTACCTAGCTATATTGTACCTTGGTTGGGCATGGGCTTTTGTTATACGAGCCATCAGTTGTTTCTACACATACAACTTTCCAATTCAATAGCCTCCTGTTGCTTTGTAAATGTTTCCATTTCTAATACGGCCGTGTAATTTTCTATCTCGGCGATCGTTTGCAGCCAATCATCCGTGTTTCCTTTTTGGTTTTCGGATATCGAGCCTAGTTCAGGAAATGAAATAATCGATAGACCGCACCGCCCTGCCGAGATTACCGTTTCCGTAGATGCAAGATCGACCTTTGTGTTCATTGTGTTCATAGGTAGATTCGTAGTCGTGATTTGTACACTAAATTGATCTCTCGTGTTGATGACTGGATCGTATCCGTCATTTGGAACTGGGCCGATGGTAGGTCACGGTTTCCCGCCAAAATTTGTGTTAAGATGTTGCGATGTCGCGACGTTGTTTTAGAGTAAGGCGACATATAGACTATAACAGCGGGTGTACTTTCACTTTTTTCTATGCAGTTGGCAATTTTGGCGGGAAATATGCGGACGACCTATCAGTGTTGCCACAGTTCATGAAATAAAGAAATTAATAATTTTAACGTGCAAACGAATCTATCAAATTGCAGTAGCGTAGCCACTTAGTCAAACTGTCATTCAAGTGGGGAGGGAGGGGGTCCTCGTGAAAAAAAAGAGCTTTCATGTAAACTTAGATGAAATATCAGCTATTATTTCATCAAAATAAGGACATAGACCAGGGACCAGGGTTAACATTTTTGCAGAAAAAGGCATTGAAAAACTGAAATTTTATAATTTTCCTCAACTTTTCAGTCATCGAGGGGTGTCAAGATTCCATTGACCCTCTCTCCCTGAATACACCACTGATCATTTATCATCTTTTTAAGAGTGGGTATAGACTCTGGAACATTTAAATTAGCATTTTTTTGGAATTTTGACATGGATATGGCTTGGGGCTGGGGTCAATTTAAAAATTTTGTCCATTTTTCGTGTCCGTAAAAACTGTCATAAAATTCCTTGACGGTGACTTTTAGCCATTTTGTAAAACTTTTTTGGACTTGGAAAAATTATCAGGTTGCCATTGACTTTTAGTACTTTGAATTGGATTTCGAAAATTTTTTTAAAAACCTTTATTACGAAATTAATGTACGAAAATTCGTTACAATGACTTTTAGATATTTTGCCTGATTTTTTTGAACTTGGAAAATTTCAAATATCACGACTTTATGAACTTGAAAAATTCAATGAGCAAAAGCATATCCTATGTTTCATAGTTTCATGAGTACTATGGAAATGTCGGGGACTTGACATATCTACCTACTAATATGTCCGCTTGAAGAGTGGATCTATTTCAATTTAATTTAACGTATGTTCAATTGTTCAAAATTACGCTAAAAGTGCTTAACATGTGTAAAACTTCTTCAAATTTCAAAAAAATCTCAAGATTTTCGTTAACAATTACGTTAAAAATTACTCAATATTGATCTGATTGCTTGGAGTATTCTGAAAATTGTTTAAAATACCAGAAAAGTTGTTTAAAGGCTTTAGGAATTTCGTTAAAATGAAGTAAAAATTGATAAAATTGGAATAAAGTTGTTCAAAATTGCGCTAAAATCATTTAAAATATTGTAAAAATTGATACAATTTCATCGAAAATGCGTAAATTTTTGCAAAAATTGCTCTTGAAATCATCAAATTTTTATAAAAATTAATTTACGCGAAAAAAAGTAAATTTTTCAACTTACACACTAATTTCCTGCAGATTTTGTTGAGGCTTTTTCAACTTTTTATGCAATATTTGAACACTTTTTGTTTTTACTTTCAAGCATTTTTGTGCTTTTTCAAACAATTTTTACTACTTACATTTCATTTCGAGAATTTTTATGGCATTTTAATTATTTTTTGGTAATTTCTTTCATTTTTCTTTCTTGATTTGAATCATTTTTACTACATTTAAGTAATTTAAATGCAATGTACAACTATTTCAAAGACGTTATTTTCAAATAATTTTAACGATTTTTGAAGCAATTTGAACGGTTTTTGGGTTTTTTCCATGGTTTTTTCAAATAATTGAAGTGATATTTCAACAAACTTGAAGTTTTTTTCATTATGAACTATTTTTACAACATTTGAAGCAACATTGATACAACTTTAGGTGGGTACTCGTTTTTTCAAGACATTGCAAAATAAAAACTCAAAGGCTTGACAATCGATTGTTGGTTTTTAAATTAGGCCCGGGGAGGGGGGCACGAACCAAATTCAATTGCAAGCTGGTATCGAAAAAAGAAGCATAAAAAATAATCAGAAGTTTAAACCACTAAATGAATTAATTCCTCCCCCTCCCAAAAAAATCTGAGAAAAATGCCTGCAACAGAGTTTATCCTTTGGGGTTATTTTTACCCCCCTCCCTCCTAAAGATACTCACTAAAGTGTAGGTGGACTGAAATTCAAAAGTTTGCGATACTATCGAATGAAGTACAAAAATGTATGTGTTTTGACCTCTCGGGGTCCTTTCTGATGTCATTTCATCAAAAAAAAATCAAAAGGGTTCTCAAGGGGATGTTGCTTGACTTCACTATCAATTTTACAAACAATTTCAATCTTTCTGAAATTTAGACCGTTCTAATTTTTTAACATTTTGCACGATTTGAAAATTTTGAAAATTTTATGTGGCTACATACTTTTATCAAAAATTGTTGTCCTTTGAGAACAAACAATTCGTGAAGGCCCTTCAAATTTGTTTTAGTAACGTAAAAATAATCTTATTTCTACGAAGAGTGTCTGATAAAAATAGCATAGTGAGACAGTCATTCAGGGGGGGGGGGAGTGGTTTTACTTTAATTTCTGGAAAATATATCTTATTTTGCCAAGAGAATCAACGTTTATAAAATTATTCCAAGATTTATCAAATACTTAATGCAAAATTTCAGTTTTTTTAAATTTTGTGCATTTTCAAGTTTTTTAAATTTTAATTTAACCTCGCTCCCCTTAGATACCTTTTGGGTCTTTATCCATCTTGTATTTTGAGAGGATGATGACGAACAATAATTCTCTACCTAAGTTCCAAAAAAAGTTTAGGAATAATGAAAATAGTACAGCTTGAGGGAAACTTTTTTTTGGGAATTACTCGTATCTTTCTTCATTGAAATAAAATATGCAGTTATGACCTAGAATTTGAGCTTCTTATATTTGGTTCTTATCATATCTTATTTTATTTTTATTTTATTATTTTGGGGGGAGAGGGGGTGGTTCAGACACCTAGGTCTATAGGTTTACGAGATTCAAAAGTAAATTACGAATTTCTGATTGGCCACTGCAACCAGAAAATCACCCTGTTGTGTAAAAACATTCTTATTGAATACGCTTAGTAAAAAAAAAGCCGAGAGGCGGGCTCATCAAATTTTAAACCTATACATTCACTTACATAATCACATGGATCATAAAGGAACATACATTTTGTACCTCAAAAATAAGTACCCACTTATTCAGATAATATTCATAACCATACCTACCTAAATTACTACAATTTCTTCTATTCATTTCACTATTTTGTAGATTCATAACGAATTTACGACGCACTTACCAGTCGCCAGGTACCAACTACCTCGGTCTAAACGAACCCCCAGTAGAGAATCTCGTACCCCTGTCGATTAACGTCGATTTAATAAGCTATTAAAGTGCGTAATCTTATACCGAATGCCTCCATTTGCTTAATATATTTGGACGTTTTATACTCGAAAAGTAGGGAAAAAATGGCTATATCCGAGGTCGTAAACTCGATTGAAAATTTAACCCCAGACACGCCGTAGGAGGAATAATTAAAAATCGTAATTTTTCGTCCTTAAATATCCATCAAACTTTACAACCCGGACCTACAATCGAGTAAGGCAGATAGGACCACATGGAGACAATTTAATGTCCTTTGATATTCTTCTCCAAAGAGAATTGGCCGTTAATTTTTGATGGAATGGTGTTTGACAGATTTACGTCGTCTTCTGTCTAGACAATATAACTATTATTACGCTTAGCTCGAGAAGGAGACCGAAAATGATTTTTTTTCGTTCGATATTGATCACTGTCTTTTGTTCCGTTGACATTTTATAAGGTCGTTTTGACCATTTGAATATTTCGCAGCGGCATCAAAAGAATGGTAATGATTTTGGCGTGTAATTTATGGTTTACACGTAAAACAAAAGGGATTGAAAAATCACGATGTTTTGAAAGTTTTCGATGCACTGTGAAGAATTCCAAGTGATGGTTCGTTACGGGTCTTGGACGAAAAGAATTCCAAGTTGAGGCTCATTTACAGATTACTACCTTTCTTTGGTTCTTTTTGCCTTTCTTATAAATATTGTTTACTTTTTAAATATTCTGCTATCACTCGAAAACGTTTGGTTTTCTAAGCTACTATTTATTAGGTAATGAAGGTTTAATTTGTATTCAAAACATTTGCTCGGTGTAATATATGGCCAAGACGAGACGGCTGTACGAGCAAACTAATTCCTTCTAATTGCCGAGTCTATTGGTCAAAAAAAAAATCTCGTCGGTGAGAGCTATAATTATACCCTTTTTTTTTGTTCAATAGCTACATACGTCTCTGGTTTGTAAAAAAAAATAAGAGGAAAGGTCCAATTACCAAAAGTACTCACCATAATAATACAATTTTTCAGGATTTCTGCTACGCTGATTGCACTGATTTACCTACGTTGTAATCGCGCATAAAACATAAACCACTAGCAAACTGTACAGCTTTTGTTGTCATTACATCCGTTTTTTATTACTCTATTGGTTCATTTTATGCTTGCATGAAATAAAAATTAATTCTTACATAATTAACAAATTGTTATTGTTTTTCCCGTGACTGTATGTTTGCTTGAGAAATAATTTATTAGTCTGCGATGGGTGTACGGGAAAATTTTCTGTCTGGTGTGGTGATGGTTACCTTACCTGTGTATTTACCTGTGGTATGATTCATGAAGTATTCTAAACGTCGAAGAATATTTTCAACGTGTAGGTGTGTAGAATAAATATGTTCAACTGGGAAAAATTTATATTGAAAAAAGGAAATGCAAAAAAAAATGTTTACTTAGACATTAGAAAAACAATTGTTAACAATGATAAATTAACTAGAAATTTCGAATACTTAATTATAAAACAACATTGCTAATTTTATTTTAAATTTATTACCTCGCTATTAACCTAATTATACGTGAAAAACAAACTCATGGACTCAGTTAGGACATGAAAAGGTGTAATGATGATTGAGAAATTCAATTTTTCGGCGAACCGGTAAATTTTATTTATTTATTGCGGGTGATTTTGGAAATTAAAAAAAAATTGTCTAGAAAAATTAAAAATTACCTACATTAGAAAATACAGCGGGGGCATCGAATGCAACTTTTGAGACGTAAGAAGAAAACAGAACGACAAAATACCTTTATAAGAATTAAAATTAAATGGGTTTTTACAAGCCTCCTTTTTGGGGGGGGGGGGTTGAAAACTCTTTTTTCAAAAAGTTTTCAAAAAATTTATTTTTCATTCGATTCCGGAATATCAGAGAAAAAAGCTAATTTTACAAATGGATCAATTTCATGATTCCAAAAAAAAAAATTGTGAGAAATTTTTTCAATGACTGGCTACTTTCAACACTTCTTGAATTTTTGAAAAAATGTTCAAGGATTCAAAAAATGACTTGAGTTAATGACTGGAATTTAGAATGGACCATAAAGCCTTTGTAGGTGTTCTGGGTAGGGTCGTTGGTCGTTTTTTGCTGGTTTTGGAACATTGAAGAACAGGTTTGCAGCTAGAATTTTTTTTAGTCGAGGCAAATGGAGTTGTAACCGGGGTATCTGAATTCTGAAAGCATGAAAATTGAGTAACATTTTTGAAAGGTCTGTGTAATTACTACCAAAAAATAAAAAAATCTGTACAAAAAAAATTCAATGATTTTGATAGAAATTTATTAAAAAAAGAAAAAAGCTCTTATTTTTCAATAAATTCTGTTTGAAATCAAGTAATCCTGATTACTAAAATTTTTCAAGTCCAAAAAGTGTTGAGAAATTTTTCAAAAAAATAAAAAATAAAATAAATTTTTTTACTTGTTTGTGTGTTATTGTCATTTTTTAATTCGTTATCTCGATTTTTTATTGATAAATAGATATCTAGATTTATTTTCAAATTCAAATACTTATATTTAAGTAGGGCAAGCAAAAATGTGTTTTTTTCTTTGAAATACTCGTAAGCACGAGTAGTTGTTTTAAATCTTGAAAATGTGTAAAAATAAGTGTTTTTTCAGAACCCAGAGAAAAAATTGCATTTTGAGCAAAATTAGGGTGAAAATTCGAGGGAGGGTCTTGGCGAGAAAAAAGTGATTTTATGTCAAATTGAAAAAAAAACCATAAAAGCTTAAATATCGTTTTTTTTTAACTTTTTAGTCGTCAAGGGGGGTCATCTAAACCCTTTGGAGCCCACTTCCCTTTTGAATACTCCACAGCATGTTCACAATGACCTGCATTTTGAGGTTGATAAAGAATAAAGCTTTTCGATTTTCCGTGTGGAGATTTTTGAAATGACTGAAGTTCCAAAATTCCCATTTGCCAATCGTAAAAATATGCAATTTTTTCTGTTGAAAAAACTAACAAAATCAGAAATTTTAGAATATGAAAAAACTAGTAAATTACAATTTTTTTTAAATTATTGAAATTTTGATTAAAATGTGTATGAAGTTACATATTAAAAAAAAGTTGAAATACCTGTGTTAATATGTTTTTTTTGACAGAAATATGTGAAAATACCTACGTCTTTTCAAACTTGAAAATATTTTTGGTTGACCTACGTATAAGTAGGTAAAGGTACTTAAATGGCTGATCATTGAGGACTATTTTTTCAATTTGGCAATTTAAATCTGAAAAATATATTTAATTCAAGTATCTGTTCGAAGTTTTTATTCAGAAAAAACTGTATTTGTGGTTAGTGAAATTTTTCTACTAAAAAATATCGATGTACAAATATTTTTCAATATATCGATATATATTTTTTGATATATCAATAAACATCTATAACGCCCCACATTTAAAAACTGGTTATTTTTCTAGGATCAGTTTAAAACCCTGAACCTGAAATTTTTACCACGATTTTTTGACGTGATTTCATAAATTTTTTTCAATCTAAGTAGGTACTCTTCAACTTTCAAAAAAAAACTACCCCTTATCAGGAAACTTGTGCTGGATTTTCATATTTTCCCTCGATTACTCGATACTTATTTTTAATCTCATTTAGGTACTTTCCATGTGGCTAAAGTTTCGGAACTTCGATTTTTTTTGAAAATTACTAACCTTTAATTGAGAGCTGCAAAAGCTTCAAAACTGAATTCATGATTGGGAAGGATCCAAAATTTTGAATTCTATTCAAATTTTTTCTATTCAAATTGAAAGAACCTTTTTTGGATGCTGAAGCAGTCTCAGCTGAATTTTGGTATTCCTCTAACGATGGTTTGAGGAACGAAAAATGTAACTAAATTTTTCGAACCATTAACATAATAGATACCATAATTAAAAACTAGAATGAAAAACAACCTTATTCACTAAGAAAAAAAAGTAACTAAAAATGTTAACGAAACAATTTTTTAAACAAATAACGAACTAATTTCTACTTCTCACTAAATTAAAATAGACTAAATAATGAATTTTCTACTTAACGCAATTGAAGCTTGCTCTAATAGGAATTCTTTGGTATGAGCTGTATCATTCATGAAACTTAAATACTATAAAATAAATACTTAAAATTAAAAACAATACTCAACAAAAATCCAGGAACAGTATAATATCGAATTAATGACCCCAATTATAATCTTATAAGATTCGTAACCAGCAATATGGATTTTGAGTCATTCTTAACGAGAGATCTTTTTTTTTCAGTCGTATACTTCTGTTTCTGGTCATGGCCATGTTTTTCACCTTTTAGGTATCTCATCGTATAACATCTAAAGGTAAAAAAAAAAATACAACAGCTTTTTAGTGCTAAGTATGGTACCTAATCATTGTACATATTATGTAAGTAAGTAGGTAAAAATAACACGAGCTAAACGAACTATTGACAATTAACGTTTCAAATGGCGTATTGTAATTATTTTCGAAAATATCTCCGTTTCCTGCAGTATAAACGTACTTTTACATACAAATATCGTGGGTTTGTTTTGACAGTACCCGCTTTTTTTTTGTTCGGAATCTTACACCTTATGAAAATAAATATAACTGCAGTTAATTTTCCGTTCATTAGAACACGTTATGTGTATACCGTTAGAACGTACCTAATTTATATAAAATGTGTAAATACGACCGTTATTATTGAAATGATACCTAATTAATGAACTAGTACTTCAAGGTTATCGATAATTATCTTTAATCAGAGCAGATGAAAAATATAATTGATTTATTACGAAGATATAGGGTTGAGATGTTTAACTATGCCTAATACGAGCAGGTAGCTATTTTCATTGTTAGTCTTTTCATCGCGAACGAGTTGAGTTTGCAGGTGAATGAATTTTCTTGGGGTTTCAAAATGTTTTTTTTGATGATTTTTGAATGTTGAGGGTGATATTTGAGAAATTAGGTGTTACTGGAAATGGAGCCTATTAAATTTGAGGAAAATTGGTAAACTGGTTTTCGAGTTATTCACGAATAAATGTTTCAAATACATTTAGTGCCTTGAATAAAGCAGTTACGAGAAATTTGTACATAACCTTTTTGATAGTACTCTAAAAGACACACAAAAAATGTCATGCACTATTTTCATTTTTATGAACCGGTTCTCGATATATTTGCGAGGGGAAATTTCAATACTATCTAGCACCTTGAATATAGCAGTTAGATAAAAAATTGTGTATAACCTTTTTGATAGTAATTAAAGTGATGCACAAAAAATGTCATGTACTATTTTTATTTTTGTGAACCGGTTTTCGAGATATTCGTTATGGAAAATTTCAATACTTTGTAGCACGAATTGAATATATGTACATAGTAGTCAAGTGAAAATTATACAATAGCCTTTTTTATAGAACTGAAGAAAATTCGAAAAAAAACTACCATATACCAAATTAATTTTTGTGAACCGGTTCTTGAAATATTCGGGATGAGTCAGTTTGCTTCTTTTCAAAAATTAAATTTCGCTTCAAATACGAATCTGAGGTGAAATTTTCGTAATTATTGAAGAACCAATATGAAGTTAATGATGAAAAAATCAGCTTCTTCAACACATTTACTGCTTTGGGATTTTTTTTGTCTCCCCTACCATTCAATCTCCTTTAAAACAGCCTTCAATAAATCACCGAAAACTACCATCTCGATGAATCAATGCACCCAAACAAATAAAAAATCAAATTCAAACGCCAGCAGTCATAAAAACATTACACACCGGACAGTTGATAAAACATTATCTCTTAATGACGCTGCACTAACCCAAATATAAATTTTAATGAAGTTTTAAAAAGTGTAAAAAAACGTACAATTTAAAATTTTAATGTCCCGAACTACAGACCCGATTACAATACGGACACGTTCCTAATTACGAAATAGTCCTCCGACAATAATGTTTTTATTATCCTCAGTTTTTTCTTTTTTCCCCCAATTAAGGATCGAAAAAATGGCTCGTGGTACGTACAATTTTTATACGGGTTAAAAGCTTTACGAATACTAATAATTAGTAAAATGGGGCAATTATTTTAAATTAATTACGTTAAAGTGGGTAAGTAGTATGTTACCACGGATCGGTTATTTTCGAAACCGGGTGATCCGAAAATATACCAAACGTAATCCTACCTCGTAATACCGATAGCTGAATAATAGACAATTTTTAGATACACATTGTGTAAGTTTCTTTTCAGAATGTGTTTTATCTCGTTCATCTTGAATACAAATACCCACATCACAGTTTCCTATTACTCAGCAAACGTACCGACAGTATACCCCCATTATGGAATATAATTTTCGTGTACATTAGATCCTTTTTTTTTATTATTGTTATTGCCACGGCGTAGGGTCACATTGACCATTGTTATGCTATTTGTAATTCGAAACTAATTGCTTTAGTAATTTAAAACATCATTCTGCGCGAGGTGATAAGTTGACATGTCTATCTCTGGTCAACTCTGCGAAATACTCTTGTCACATAATCAATCTTTGTACAAATACGTTCGTACAAGCAAATACTGCACTAATACACACATCTGTTAATCGTAAACATCTCAGTGGCATCTTAACCTACAAAAATCCATTCTGTTTACCACCACACAAACCATGTTCTTGTTCGCATAAACCACATCAACTTAATTCGAAACGGTTAAACGATAAAGGGGATGATGCTGTAAATGAGTCCAATGGGAACCATATGTCGTAAAGATTAGACAGACGTGAAGAAGCGAATTGGCGAAAGATGGGTATTGGGTAAACTGGTCATCATCCAGACGATCTCACATAACGTTGTAACCGAGACCTGTCCAAATGAGAATGCAATCTGTTTGCAGTAAAACTAAATTATAGCCTTTTATTTTCGACTTGGTGTAGAGATAGCTCTTTTTTGTCAAATTTTCGCGTATCAGCGACTGAAATGTGTTAACCTTCTGTCGTTCGAGTGCATGTTTTGATAGATATGTTCGTTTTTATTTTTTTATACTCTGCTGCGCAACTGCGTTGAATTTTTAACGAAATGTTTAATAAAGGCTATTTCGTCAGTGTATCTAGAATTTAATGCTATTATAGCCATTTCAACGTGTTATGGTGTGGACTTGAATTACAGGAGATGAAAAAGATGAGAATGAGGCGAAATGAACTGATAAGTTGGAAACAGCAAAAAATATGTTTTAGGGCATTAAAAATTTTCACAGTCTGAGTCATAGTCGTATTTAGGGCGGATCGATGATTGAAAAGAGTCTGACCTCCCTCTCCCTCTTGCATACTCGGATCTAGCACCAGCATAGTCGAGGCGACTGCCCTGGTGGGAGGAACTCATGAAATTCCCCCTCCCTTCAAATTATTCAAAAATTCAATCGTTTCACTGATTCGTTTAAGTGGGTAAATTCACAAAAATTGTCCTGCTTTTTTGTTTTTGGAACATGTTTTTTAAAAAAAAATTGCCTTCGTTTTGCTTTTTTGGGCAGTAATTTTTTCGTCAGCTTCACGTAGGCATAGTTTAGAAAATTCTTTCAAAAATAATGCAATTTTTTGATTTTTCTTTGTTTGAACCTGTTTCCTTTTTATATTTTGTAGCCATCTTCTTCATCACTTCATCACTTTTACTAAATTTTCATGCCGTAATTACAATTTAAAATTCCATTTTGCCCTGATTGAAAAAATCCCAGGTACGGGGCTGCCCCCTTGAAGATTCGAAAAGAACAAAAAATAATCGATATTTGAGCCTCGATTGTTGGGGAAGGGATTTCATCCTCGCTTCAATCGGGCTCAATAAATTCCTTGATTTTTACAAAATAATTAGTATTTTTCAAAATTGGATATGACCAGAAGATCGATAGGTAATTTGAAAACTTCTCTGGTTGAACCATTGCACAAAATTTCATTCTCTTAAGGACCACAACTCCTCAAAATGTGAAAAAAAATTGAAAGATTATAAAGTTGAAGCAAAAAAAAAATTGATCAAAGGTGAACAAAAATTGTTCAAAAAGGTCTATTTTTTTGGAATAAGTTTATTCCTGGAAAAATTGTAATTTTCTCACAGAGTAACAGTAGGTGTATTTATTTTAAATTGTCAAAATATTAACATTTATTTTGACCTCGTTACGGCACTACCCTAAAATATTGGTTATAAAGATGAAACCCCTTTAAAAACGAAATCCTGCGTATACGAGCTTGAATCATGGGCCAATTTCAAAGGGTCAGGAGTCAGTACTCATGGTATCCACATGATTTTTTTTTTCAAAAATCACTACTTTTTTACACCCTTTTTTCCAGTGATGGGCAGATCTACTCCCAAAAATTTTAGATCCAGATCAGATTACTTCCAACATGAAAGATCTGATTTAAAGATCCAGTGATCTTTCCATTTTTCCCTCTTTTGTTTTAAATTTAAACTAAGCTTTGATAGTTTGAAGCCGATAAGGGCAAGAACGATTAAAAAAATTTCTTAACCGAATCCGAAACCGTTATTAGTACCTATAAAAAATGGGAAAAAGTTGAAAGGGATCTTTTTTTGAAATTGAGAAAATTTAAAGATCATAGATCACAGATCAGATCTACAAATCCCTGCCTTCAGAAATTTACCGGGAACATGACTAAACAGTCCACAAGAAAAAACTCATTTTAAAAATTCATTGGGAGGGGTGATTTTATGCAATAAAAATGCGTTTTTTCAACAATGTGTTTGACAAAAATAAAACGAAAAGTATCGCGTTTTCTTCCCTAAAAATATGCAGTACGTAGACAGACAGTCATTTAATGTGGGTGTGTGGGGGGGGGGGGGTCATTACGAAAAAAAGAAGAAATTTCGTATTATAATTAATACCCAAGTGAAGCGAGGACGAAACTTTTACAGAAAAAAACATTCAAAACTGAAAAATTTCATAATTTCAGTTGAATTGAATTGAATTTTTAATTTTTTATAAACTTTTATTTAAATTTTGACAAAATTTGCTACTCTTACTACCAGTAGACACCCTGGGACTGCATCAAATGAGGCAAGATGTCTCCCCAATAATATACAGACTTCAGTTCATCCATCGAACAACCTCAAAAGATGAAGATGAAACAGATGATAGTACGCTGAAAAATAATATGAACGGAGATGTTGAGTTGTGGTCTGCTTACGAATTTTTATAGGTAAGAACTTAAGTATAGGTAATGAATCAATTTCCTGCATATAAAAGAGAAAAGAAAACTGAAAGAACATTACATTGAACCTTATGAAAAGCAACAAGTAACGCTCCGATTATTATGCACAAGAAAAAACATTACAGTCTTTTATTCCGTCATTCACTCAGCAACAAAAATTGAACAATAGATCGATTTATTAAGCTATTCGCACCTCTTTGAATAATTAATTACGTACTGTCGAGCTGCCACGTGAATAGTAATCCTTAACAGTCTATTTTTATAATTCTTTGAGAGTTTTTTTATCGCAGCATAATAAATAAAAACTAAAAAATGGTTTAAAATTTTGTTATAATCAAACGATGATGAAAAGAAGTTTTTCGATTTAGATTTTTTCTAACTAAAAATTCAATACGAACATTGTATTTCCCATCTATACACACATCTACTCCTGTGACACAATTTTTTTTTCAAAATTTGAACGAAAAATAATATTAATTCCGAATCGAAAAATTATGCAACTTACTTCGAATTCATTCGGTTTCATTTTCAATTGGAAAATTATTTGGTGGAAAATACGAGGTGTTCGAATTCGCGTTCAGAAACACCAAAACCTAACAATTCGAACAATCGTCAGCGATAAACTTCGGTATAATGAGCATGTATGTTTCACATTTGTTATTTGTTTTAGCGTTCGCGAATTTTAACAAGTTATGCATGCTCGTGACGTCTAAATTACACAAACAATTCATAGGTATTTGAATTTTTCTATCGAATGCCACACGCATCTCTATGCCACAATTTAACAAAATTGAAATCGCGAGCAAAAAAAAATGCATGAATTGCAGAAAGAAAATTTTCCACGTGTTCTTGTACCGACATAATTATTAAAATGTATTACTTCGTGTAACTTTTACGATTCGTGATTAAATTACCCCTTTTAAGTGAACCTGAAATATCATATTCCATTTTTTTTTCATCCTTCATTTAATACAAAGAACTTGAAAGACTGACTTGAGAGTTGAGACTGGCAACATTGTATGAAGACTGAAGAGGGTACGAGTTACTTAAGATAGGCGGATGATGTAAATAGGATAGCTTCTGACATTCTATGGTTTCTGTATCTTCATTTAAATGTCGTTAGAAAATTTAAACGTCGTTATATCCGCTCTCCCGCCAACGAAGAGTGAAATAATACACTTGCACAGGTGTTAGTTGGAGAATTTTACTTTGCAATCGTACGTAGTCGATTTCGGGTAATAAAAATGAAAAATTGGACGGCTATGTATTTTTCAAGGGCTGGAATTCATTTAACAGGCTATTTTATTTAATTTAATCAGAATAAGTAGGTAATTAAATATTTGAAATTGAAAAATTGGATTTTTTGTGTCAAATGAGGTAGCCAGTGTTGCCATTGAAATGAAGGGAAAATGTGGAAGTGATTTGAATCGTTTTAAAAACTGATTAGTAACACAGTCCTGCATTTTGAAACTTTTAAAGTGTTGTTTCGGTTCTGTGGGGTGATTTTGATAACTTTTTTTTACAAATTTTCACATTAAAAGCCCATTTTATGAGCAAACCAAGCATCCTACGTGGGTAGTTTGATTTTCGAGATATTTTTACTGAAAGTTGAAAAATCAGCTGTAATCTTTCATCGCAGATAACTCGAAAACTAAGCCTCCTAGAAAAAAAACGAATTGTTCTTTGAAGAATTTTTACACCCCACAATTTTGTTCCAATTCATTTTTTTCGTAGGACCCTTAGTTCCCCCAAAAAATCGATTTACCTATCTGAAAAAAGAACTGAACTGTTATATTAACTGACCAATTTAACTTGAAAAATTTATTTTCTGAGGGAACTATGCTACCTATGAGAAAAATTGTAGAGCTTAAAATTTTCTTTCGCTCAAGAGCAATTAGTTTTTTCCTAGGGGGTCAAGTTTTTGAGATATTTTTACCGAAAGCTGAAAAATTCAACTTTAATTCTATATCGTAGATATCTCGAAAACTTGACCCCCTAGGGATAAATCTAATTGCTCACTAGAGAAAGGAAATTTTAGGCCCTACAATTTTGTTTCTATACATTTTTTTCGTAGGACCCTTCGTTCACCCCAAAAAATCGATTTTTTGAGTTCAAAATGATGAAAATGTGTAATTTATTCAGTAAGAGAGTATGTAATTTGTAGATAGGTTCCAAGAGTAGGTACTCGTAGATATACCTATTTATGAAATAATTTAAGTATAGGATATCTATTGTATGTTCATTTTGGTCAATTCTTGTATTCTGATTTACATCAAAGTATACAGGGTGGCCCACATATAGGAAGGTCGATGGTTTCGAAAAAAAAAAAAAAAAAAAAAAAAACGTTGACTAAAAAAAAAAAAAAAAAAAAACGTTGACTGCAAAAATCTCGAAAACTAAGCCCTTCAGAAAAAAACGAATAGAATAGTGCAGAAAGAAAATTTTAAGCTCTACAATTTTAGTTCTTAGCCTTTTTTTCTTAGGTCCCTTGGTTTGACCAGAAAATCCATGTTTAGGGGAAAAGTCCGCATATTAAAAGTTTTTCATGAGGTAAATTTTCCATAAATATGGATTTTCTGGCCAAACTAAAGGTCCTACGGAAAAAATGCCAAGTATAAAACTTGTAAGGCTTAAAATTTTCTTTCTTCAATAAGTGAATATTTTTTTTTCTAAGAGGCTTAGTTTTCCAGATTTTTGCAGTCAAAGCCATATAATGTGGAAAATTCATATCAAATTTTGAACTTTGACTCCAGAAATCATCAAAACTAAGCCTCCTAGAAAAAATCCGATAAATTATGATAGAAAGAAAATTTCAAGCTCTACCATTTCGATACTCAACATTTTTTTCGTAGGATGCTTCGTTTGGCCAGAAAATCCATGTTCTCAAAAAATTGTATGATTTTTTTTCATTTTTAAGACGCCATCGCGTGTATACATAAAAATATGACAAATTGCACTCGAGACTGAAAAAATAACTTTGAGAGAGCCTACCTACTTTCTTTACCTATTTGAACTATCATCAAAATAGCTAATAACGTTTTAGACGTACACGCCACGAAACAAATGCATCCTAAATTATTACTGCAATTTACTGGCTTATCGATTGAAAAAAATTTACAACTCGAAGTAAAACGTCCATAAAACTAAATTTTTATCATCTTTACACAATTATTTCGATTCGAGTGTACAATCTACTGCACAAATAACCCTAATCTTTATTAGCTGTTAGATTACACACACGTGGCTACATTTCAGCTCTTATCAGTACGACAAAATTCATCGTCGTAGGACATCATAGACCATCTCATGGTGAAAAATAAAAACAATAAAAATTAACCCAAGTGCATTATAGTTACTTACTCTTTGTGTTTCTTGTTCAGAGGTCATTGTACAGCCTTCAGTTTAGAACAACACGCATACAGCGAGAATACTACACGCAATAAAACTAAAAATCTCGCTGTTCAAATCGCACTTTATAAAATATCACGATTGATCAACGTACGAGTGCATACAGATCGATGTTTTAAAAAAATTTAACCACCATCGCGAAAAAAATTGGCTAAAAACGACGTACAGATCAAGAACACGCGATTGATCATTGTTGATTACGGGTGATGCAGATCAGGTGTAATGCGACATAACCGCTATGAACGTTAACGTTCATTACAACGGTGCAGTGCCCTCAATCCTCCCCGCAGCACCTGGCAACGTTTTCATTTTCCTGGAAAGGTATATACGCGATGAACTTAACTCGGTAGCTTTATATCGCATGTCCAATTGAATTTTTTTCATCCGAGAATTATTATTGCTTTTTGTATTCTCGTTACGAAGCTGAAGTTTCTTTATAAGACGATTTTTTTTCTTCTTATTCTCCAGTCGTGTTCAATCACACCACTTGTTCGAGTTCATTCCATTAGCAACATTGTTGGAGCTGGTTTTTTTGTCTGCGGTTACGGGTTTAATTTCAAGGATACGTTAACTTTCAATTTTAAATCAAGTGTTTTCAGAACGTTCGTAGGGGGCTCTGTAATCAAAAAGTCATCACAGAGGTGTTATTAATTTGAACGTATAATTTCCTAGCTGAACTCATTTCGCTCATTTCTCGTTAGGTGTACGTTGTCGAGCTGTTTGAAAATGTGTAGTACCTTGAACTCTAAAAAAAACAATATTTCATTATCGCTGTAATATCTGCACGAAATTTCGTTGCAGGTTTTTTTCTAACGAGAGAAAAACTAAAGTGATGGTTGCAAAGACCAGCTGGAGTGAGATCGATAGCAAGAAAGAAAGAGAGGGCTTTCTCATGTGTGCTTTTGAATTTTAGAATCTTGATATTTCGGGGTCAATAGTGCAATTCAATGCAGTCCTACGAAACATGAATTTTTCGAATCGGTTCAGTGGTTCTCAAACGAGGTTAATGATTTTTTTACGAAATTATGATAAATATTTCTCTAATCTCAGAAGAATATCTACATACGTCTCATTGCTAGGTAAAAAAAAATTGTGGAATGAAAAATGATGGATTTCATATGCTCTACAATTTTTTTGTGCCTAATAGTGGTAAGGTGTTCTTTTTTGAGAATCGAAAAATTTATTTTAGCTTCATGTTGTCATGCACGAATACAAATAGTTTCTCCCCAATGCTGGATAGAAAAAAAATTTTGAAACAAAAAATTTCCAATTTTTAATTTTGTACAACTTTTATTTGAAACATTTTTTTGTATCTCAATTTTTTGTATAATGTACGAAAATTAACCAACTGGTTAAAAACCATCAAACCAGTTGGAAAATGATGGAAAAATTACCAATTTTTAATCCTCTACAACTTTTGTTTCAAAGTTTTTTTCGTATCGTTGATTCACTACTTTTTTCATCCGGCCCCAAAGTTGTAGCTGAGAATTTAAAATTATGCAACCATATTTTCCATTATCAACTTTTTCAGCCAATTTGATGGTTTTTAACCTGTTTGTTGGCTAATTTTCTTACATTACAATTACACAAAAAATGAAGGTATAAAAATGTTTTGCAACATTTCGTTAATTTTTTTTTTTTGATCAGCAGTGGTGAGAAATTATTTGTTGTATCGTGTTTGAATTTTAATTTTTCTCCACTGCTGATTAAAGAAAATTTTTAACCAAAAAATTTTTAATTTTTAGTGTTTTAAAACTTTTTTGTATCTTCATTTTTTGTCTAATGTAAGAAAATTAGTCAACAAAAGAGGTTAAAAACCATCCAATTGGTTGAAAAAGTTGATAATGGAAAAATACGGTAAATTGTCAATTCTCTACAACTTTTGGTTGAAACTTTTTTTCGAATCTCCATTTTTCAAACAATTATTGTCAACAGGTTGGAAATCGTTGAAGCTGAACCCAAGGTTTATTCTAAAGCGTAGCTCCCGACATTTTGTGCAACTCCAAAAAAAGATATGTGCAATTCCAAATTAGTTTTCGCAGTTCTAAAAGTTCAAGTATTTTGTATTCATTGAAATAACCTCGATCATTAATTAACCTGTCATTTCTAGTCTGTATGAAACAGAATAATAAGTAGAATATAGATAAAAGAATAAAAATCTTCGATAAACATAAGACAGTTTCGAACAAACGAGTCACAATTTTTGATCAGCAGTTTTGGTCATTATTTTGATCCAAAACTTACAAAAAGTCCTTATTTTTTGATTCCAAAGTTTAAAAAATTCCCAAATTTGAAATAAAAAGTCAGAATGTAGTCACAAATTCATGATTTTTGACTTGAAAATAATTTTTTAAAAAAAATGAAGTATTTTGATCTAAAATCACAAAAACTTAAACATTTAGATTTCAGAGTTTGAAAAATTTAAATTTTAAATCAAAATAGAGTTATTTTTTATCAATATTTCTAATCATTATTTTGATTGAAAAATGACACAAATGATATAATTTTGATTCCAAATTGAAAAAAATGTCGAAATTTAAAATTTAAATTTAATCACATTTTTTTAATCGTTATTTTGATCAGAAATCATAAAGATTGCAACGTTTCAATTTAAAAGTTGATAAAAATTAAATTTCGAATCTAATTTAAAAGTCGAAACCGTCACGATTTTTGACTAAAATTTTCCATCATTATTTTTACCTAAAAGTCAAAAATATGTCATAGCTAAATTTAATTCAAAAGTTATTAAAAATTCACTTGACTTTAAAATTTTGAATAACTCATAGGCTAATTTGAAATTGAAAACACATATTATTCGAAATTTTTTAAGAAAATAATTACATTTCGTATGAAAGTTAATTTTTTTCAGCAGATTTCTAAATTTGACTTACCCACCTAATTGTTTTCATGTTTTGTTTTGTTTCAGTGGAAACTACGCTGTGAAATTATAACAAAATTATCGCCGGCTGCTGGTAAGTCATGATTACAAGATGAGTATACTTCAAAATGACCCTTTTTTCAGAATCGTTCTTAATTTAATTTTGAAATTACGAAAAAATTCATGATTTTGATAAATAAAAATAAAACACCCATAGAACTGTATTTGCGAAACTCTAAATTTTTCTTAGAATAGGTTATGACTGAACCGATTTCAAAAAATGTACATATGTAAGTAACTATACAGAATGTCTCATAAAAACCACCTTAAATTGTTCTGTTTATAAATAGAATTGAAATACTCATTTCCTTTTTTGATGTCTTGTGAAAACTGAAAAGCACGTTTTGTGATTTTTTGAACACTCAAAATATGATGTAGTTGAAGCTTGAAACCTTATCATTTGATAAAAAATGACAAATGTCGAGCTATGCCGAGTAAGAATAGGATTTATTTAACATGCTCTAGAATTATTTGGAATGAATCATCGAGTCATTCTGTATTTCCCAGATTTCAAACATTTTCCAGCCCTTATGATCATGAGGCAAATCTTATCTACTTCTGATTCATCCCCAGCTAAATTATCTGTTTAAACTCGAGGCACATAACCTTTTTACAATAGATTTGTGTTCATTGACACCTTCTTGGTCGATGATACGATACAATTCTATTAACTATACAGTAATAGTACCTGTACGATACGTGTAGTAATAATAATCGAACAATGTCAACCACGTACTGTTCCTTTAATATTGCATGGTTATAGTTGAATAGAATTTCTGCAGAAAGGTATGTACCTATTTGAAACGAAATTCTTGAACACCTACATTTGTATAACGTGAATACTGCAGCTAGCGTACAAAATCAGATAACATGTTATTTCCTGCAATAAAAGTATCACTGACATTTTTACAACAGTAAATTTAGTAGAATTTGCTGCACAATTAGCCGCAAATAATTCTAAAATTATTGAACTAGACTGGTCAGAAAACAGTTTTCAATTTAAATTACATAATCAATAAATCAAACTTTTAATGCTTACAAGTTACATCATCATATTACACATTGTCAAAAAGAAATGTGGAGATAAATATTCATATCATATTTGTACTTCAAGTATGTACTTCCCTGCTTCCCTGCAGAAAACTCTTGTCTTTCTGAAAATACCCTAATCATCTGTCTAGACGTACTACAAAAATTACAATAAAATTATGCACGCGTTTGTTTATGCTTTTTTAACGTTTTTATTATTATTGCAGTAAAATTCGCGAGTTAGTTGCATTACCACTGGTAACACTGACTCGTTCGAGATGTTTACAAATTCGGTTCGATGGTAGGGGTTGGCGGTGCCAGTATACTCGTACAGTTCGGTGAAGAGGGGTTATACTAAAATAACCGGACACGAACGTCGACGAATACAGTCGTACACGTACGAACGATTACGCGTTAACTTGAGCTCGCATATTAACTGACGTCATCGGTTATTTAGTCACTAAACGTTGTCTAGTTTAATTCAGTTGTCGTAGTCGCTGTTCGTGTAGTATTTTGAACGTTTTGCTGAGTTTTTTTCTGTGTAATACGATATCGTATCGTTGTTTGTTTCACTTGTGCCAGTGTAATATGTACATTTCAAGTACAAAAGTTATTATTTTCGTATCGCGATAAGTGATTTTCGAGTTATAAAACAGTACCGAGTTTAGATTAAATAATTAGTCATTGGCAAAATGGGTGTCGATATAGTGAACAGAAAAATCACACTAACCGGATGCGTTCCATCGGAAACGACGGTAAACGCCATAAATCGAAGCTCTGTCAAAAGATCGTTATTCGGACCTGTTGATCATCAAGAAGCCATGTCGTTTTTCCAAAAGGAAATATGTAAAATACAGTCTGAAAAAAGTAAGCAATGGAATTTCGATTTCATCAACGAGAAACCTCTCAAAGGCGCTTATAAATGGGAAAAAATCCCATCTAACTCGCCGCAAATCGTTTCAAAAAGGACCTACAAAGTTACCAAGTTAAAATCACCAAGAAAATGTCCTCTGAGGAATCTAAAACGTTCTCTAATTAAACATGACAGTGTAAATAGAAGACAAACTACCATCACCGGTGAGTTATCATTTTCGTTGTTATTATTACGTACGTAGAAATATCGCTCTTTTTATCACGTTCGACCATATTCGAAATACCATTGCTGAGTACATCTCGAAAAACTTGAAACAAGTTTATTTGTGAATTAATTTCTCACATTGATCGAAGCGTTGTATGGTAATTTTCGGTAAGGAGTTTTTTGGCGTATTTTAAAGTGTTCGAAGATAAGAAAAAAATCGCAATTCAACTCGCGTTGGCAATTTAAATTAATTTCATTCGCGATAATTCTTCGTCTTATTTTCTGGTTCGAAAATATTCATCGTGTGTATTCTTTTTACAATTCGAATCGTTATCATGTTTTACGTAAATTTATCGCTGATAAGTACGTTTAGAGTGTAATTAAAGTGGGTTAGAGAGACAGAGAGGAGTTCGTGATAATTACGAGGGAATTCACGAGCTGCGTTTGCTTTGCCTCTGCGTATTTCCACGTTCATTTCGTGTACTGATTATTCGAATTTTATCGTTGGTTTGTACGAGTACGAGTAAAGAAATTAATTCTGTACGATCGTGGCGTTGAAGTTATTATCTCGATAAGTGCGGCCATCTTATTTGAATGGTCTTTCGTTATTTCCTTAGCCACTGCTGGTATATGCATCATGCATGTGTGTGTAAATCTCCTTGAACAATATTTTTCTTGGAATCGTACCAATATTATGTACTAGAAATTCGTCGTCTTAATATTGTGCATTTTATCGCATCGAAATCAAGATGGTATAAAGTAGATTTAAATCATCGCTTTCCTGAATTAATTCAGCATGGGTATTTCAATCCCTTGCAATTATTTAGCCAAAGATGAGAAGGAGTTTGTAGCTGAGGTGGTGTTAGATGAGATAAGAGATTGCGTATCACGTTGCAATACTTCGTCGTGGTTTTAGTAACGGAATTTTTGGCGCGAAAAACCACGTGATTACAACCATTCTAGTATTCGTTTCGTTTTCGTACTATTGGCAGTATTGGCTATTCATTGACACGTAAGTAAATAATAGGACGATGACGATTACACATTTCTACAACTGTTGATTGTTGACTGTTGTGTTTGTGCGATTATGTTGCATTGGTTTTTCCTTTTCTTTCCGTGTAATATAGTGAGAATCATGTTGGAGTGGGAGGGGAGGGGAGAAATCCGATCGGAAATTTCGTCATCGTAATGTAATGCTACCGTATGATACAGGAATGACTTCGTATTATCTGTTATGCAATTTGATGCAATTTAGGAATTCATTTTTTCGAACTAGTGTTACGCTTTAGTTACGCCGTCGATGAATTTTCTTGTTTTATTACCAGACGACTTTACGAATATATTTTTTTTCAATTGGAGTGTTCAATTGGCAAGAGGTTCCAATTTCGGCACGTAGCTACAAATCCTTGTATTTCTTGAATTTTTAAAATTTTTCTTTTGAAAGAATTTAATCGACGAGTGGACTTCAATCGTACGATTAACTCATTTCATTTCAATCATACTGGATGCTACAATCGCAAATGGAAAAAAAGTCGTCGATGGGATTATATTGTTGAAAGCAATTTTATGACTGAATCTTAATCTAGACTCTAGAGTCTACAAGGGAAAAAATGAGCTAATTTGCCTTTTTTTTTAAGGCTCCCCTTTTTCGATGGTCCACTCGCATTTCTTGGAAGTTCTTGTATTACCGTTCCTGACACCGCTGTTGAAAAAATTTTCATACGAAAGTTGTAGATTGAGATACTAGGAACAATTTCGGTTATTACAAAAATTTCGATTGGACCCCTCCCTCCCCCTCAAATTATGCATAATAGGTTTGAAAATCACCCTTGAACTTCAATCGTACTGCTCGCAGTTCTCTCGATGTAACTTTGGCTTGCAGTTCTACCAAGAGGGAAAAATTGGGTTCTGAACAGTCGATTCGATTGTAATTTGACCAGAAAATTCGATAAAACTATGACCTGGTGTGCCATTTTTTCAAGATTTTTTTTCAAGGGTAAATCATTTTACGAAAAATCTTCCTATCTCTGCACCAAAGGCCCCAATTGAAAATTTTTTGAAACAAAAGTTGTAGATTGAGATCTTTGGAATAATTTTGCTTATTACAAAAATTTCGATTGGACCCCTCCCTCCCCTCCAATTTCACATAATTCGTATGAAAATCACCTTTGATGAAGTTGGATTGTTCTTTTTGCAATATCTCGTTGCAACTTTGGCTTGCAATACAGCCAAGGGAGAAAAATGGGCTCTGATTGGTCGATTCGATTGTAATTTGACCAGGCGATTCGATGAAACAATGAGCACGTGTGCCAATTTTTAAGGCTCCTTTTTTGAGGATCCATCCCTTCCCAAAAAATCTTCCATCTCGGTACCTAAGGCCCCGATTGAAAAAATTTTCAAACAAAAGTTATAGATTGAGATCTTTGGAATAAGTTTGGTCATTACGAAAATTTCGATTGGGCCCCTTCCTCCCCTCCAATTTTGCATAATACGTACAAAGATCATCTGGTGATTGAGAAACACATACGAATAATGGAGGGGTCCAATCAACATTTTTGTAACAACTGAAATTATTCTTAATATCTCAATCTACAACTTTTGTTTGAAATTTTTTTCAATTGGGGCCTTAGGAACGGAGATAGTTGACTTTCAAGGAAATTTACCAAACTTTTTCAACTTTTAAGTTGATTTTGGAATTGAATGAAATGAAAGGGAAGTCGAAAAATGATTTGTTTTCTTAAACATTTTCACCCACGACGTAGTCATTGATACAAAATAGTATTCGGTCCTATGCTGATATTCAATTTGTATGGAATAAACACACACATCCGTACATTTTGAATATCCGGTCACCGTTGATGAAAAAATAATATGCAAAGTAATCCCAAATAGACCACGATTCGTACTCTGAGAACAAAAGGCATGTACATATTGTTCAAAAAGAGACACAACCAGTCCAGACAGCGAGTAAAGACTGTAAAGAGCTCCTTGGGCAAATACACACACCATTCTTATTCATTTATTGTTTTTGGAACATTCGTTAATCGAAAAAATGGCTGTTTGTGGCGGATGGAGGGGGTCAAGGGGCAAAATAACGAGAAAATATTTACCCATCGATGCTCTTGCGAAAAGTACAGAAGATTTCTTGGCTCAGGACTGGCCTTATGTACATACTCCGTTCGTGCGAAAAAACAGCCCATAAAAATGAAAAAATCTCAGGTCTTCAGGTGGATGAGGGAGATACCTAAATGGTCTTCCGTCGTCTGCGTACGTCCGTCTCGTTTCGGATAAATATTTATTAGGAAATGGACAAAGTGTTGGTAAATATTTTAGCGGAAATAATATTTGTCGTACGCTAATGGAGACACGCTAAACGAACACATAGCGTTGGTTTTTTGTTTTCATTTTTCCTCCCCCTTCTTCTGGTCTCCTGCATTATGAGTTTATTTGTGTGTGCGGCGCAAATGAATGGCTAAATTGTCTCATTAGCATTATACCGTTCACACGATTTGGTGGTAGGGTACCATGGGACAGTCTAGTCGTGGAGGGGGTCCGGTGGTATATTGTTTTTGGCGAAGGGGAGTGGAGCAGGAAAGAGGTACCTATGATTATAATTTACAGGTTGTTTGTATTGCAGTTTTTCCATTTTCATTATTTTGATCGATGACTATTACTATGAGTAGATAAGGTTCTCACATTAAGTATGAGTGACGTGTGCTCGCGTGTTGCTTATTGGCCAGCGTGTAATGAACCTGCTGCTGCGGCCTCAGCAGCCGCATTATTGTTTTAGACCTTTTTCCCGTGTTATACGCTCTATTGCGCATTGACGCGGTCATTTCACCGGTACTTAACCAGTTATTTGTATTAATGATGCGTATTGGGATCGCTGATGGTATTGGAGTATTTGCATTTGTAATATATGTAGGTTTTTTTTCGTGAGAAAGCTATTAAAGCGAGTGAAAGAGAGAAAGAGGATGTGGAGGAGTCGTTATCATGGGCGGCTTTTTACTTTTGGCTCTTCGATTACGCTTTTATTGATCGACATTGTAATCGAGGTGTTTTTAGTGTCGATAAATGCAGCTAGGTTAATTGTACCGACTTCACTTTGGGGCTGATAAACGCCTGTTCCAGAGCCTGGGAAATTGGTTTGGAAAATAGCTCGAGTACCTATTTTTATCGTAATTTTGGAGGAGTGGGGGGAGTAAATAATGCATTTTTTCATGTATCATGATGCTAGCGAATTTGTCTCGCCATTTTAGTACGAAAAACATTGATTTTTGGAAAAAGAGCCTTATGGGCCGTAAGGCCCTTTTTAATCGAAACCGTCCAATTTGTAGTTTTTTCGACCATATTCGAATCCTAGTTGCTAGATTGGTCGAAAATTATGGATTATATCTCACAGACCCCTTGACACTGGAATTGGGGAATTTAGTAGCCATTTTTGATACTTTCGAAAGATTCCAGAGGCTGATGAGAAAACCTCCCTTATCAGTGCTTACCTGTTGACCTGTCTGCGCCTTCAGACGACGAAGACGATAAGTACCAATGGTACGAGTAATTTAAAGACGATTATCGAATTTAGATGGTTGTAATTTAAAACGGCGACCGATAAAGAGAGAATTGGAGAGATGTGTTCGAGTTATTATACCCTTTTTTTTTTAGGTTTTTTGTCCTCGTAGGTACATATTATCGGGATCGGTATACTATTGTATGTCGTATTCGTGTACGTTATATTAACACGCGCGTATACGAGTAACTGGTTTGTGTAGTACACGATTTGGAGCCTCGACAGAGCAGGGCGAGAAGGGAATGAAGGGCACGCGAGAGTGAGAGAGATGGAAGGAGCAATGCTTGATGTGGACGTATCTTACACACGGGCATATAATACTCGTATTATTAGTGATTTGTATATATGTGTGTAGTTATACCAGGGGACAGCGACCTCTGACGTAAAATTACTACGCTGATACGTTCGATGTTGTTATTCTCTCTCTGTCTTTCTATGTCGACCCGGCGACGGCCAACAGGCCAACTGGTTTGATTTTGGTATACGAGTGTACGTATTATGTTTCCATTAACTTTATGACGAGATGTGCTATGCCATCGTCTCTTCCCCTCCTTGTGCATCGGACTCACTTCACAATAGATAAAATAATGATAATGACTGGTTAGATTATACGAATAGCTCGAATCAGGCTAGCAAATTCGCTATGGTTTGGTTCGCCAAGAAGGATACCCCTTTGCGTGTTGCGCTGATGACTAAGGCGTCTAATTGGCGAGATTAAATGGGTTTTATGTTACATTTTTACGTGTGTAGTAACGACCAGTTGAATTTCGAGTCGATTAGATTGGTTTAATCGAGACTCTTCGAGTGGGTTGATTTTTTTACTTTCGAATTAACGACGATTATGGGCTTGTTTTTCGAGTACTCGAGGCGGGTATTGGTATGGGGTTTTATACGCGTAGTACGGTAGGAAATATACGACGGAGATTAAAGATACGTGTGCTGAGTTGGTATTTTGATGTATTTCGTTTTATGATATTCGTACTCGTACCTTCGTTATCTTAGGAAATTTGATCTTTTTAGAAGGCGATAGAGATTCGATGGTGTATCGAAAGCGAAGATGTATCTAGATGACCCCACTCTTTTTTTTTTAGGAAAGAGGTTTCGTGGTTTAATGCAGGATGCTGCTTTATTACGTAGAATTGTAGATAGAGTGAGTTTGTGAGGTGTTGAGAGGTGAAATTTGATGGAAATTTTCAATTTTTCAAAGTAATGAGCTAATTAAAATGGAAATCGAATCGGTTGAAAGCATTCGTGACAAAATACAAACGATTATTTCAATTGTTGTAGCAAACTTCGGTGTTGTAAAATGAATTAGAATTTTCATTCCATCGATTTTTTCAATTTTGAAAATACTATAATTTTTATTTGTAGAATTACGAAAAATCGATCGATTATCCAATTAATCGATTAAATATTCGATTACGTTGATTTGTCAACTATTTAGATATCGACTATTCTATTTCGATTTATCGATCAGATTTTCAATCCTGATTAATTATTTGGCAACTATCGATAATTCGATTACAATCATTTGATCAAGCCTTTATCGATTGCCCAATTAATGGAACAAATATTTGATTCAAGTCGACTACTTGATCGATCATTCCATAGAACATTTAATTGAGATCAATAATTTATTGATTATCGATCGATTTTTAGATTATTCGATCAATTTTTCATCAATCGACTAATTAGTCGATTGGATTTTCGGTTGTAATCAATCATTTGGCCACGATTACAATTATTTGATGAAGCCTTTATCAATTGCCCAATTTATCAAACATATAATTGATTAAAATCGATTATTCGATTTCGATTAATCAATTGATCACACGATTTTGATCGATCTATTCATCATTATTTGATAGAACACTCGACTTAGGTCTTTAAATGGTTGGTTATCCATCGAAATTCGGATTAATCGATCAATTTTTCATCGATCACCTAATTAATGAATCAGATTTTCGATTATAGTCAATCATTTGGGCACAATTACAATCATTCGATCAAGTCTTTATCAATTGCTCAATTAATCAAACAAATATTAGATTGAAATCGATTATTCGATTACGATTAATCGATTCATCATACGGTTTCGATTGAACATACGATTTTGATCAATCGATTGATCATTACTTAATAGAACACCTGATTGATTGAGAGTGATAATTTGTTGGTTTTCTATCGATATTTCTATTAATCGATCAATTTTTATCGATCTCCTTATCAATTGATCGGATTTTCGATTACGTTCAATTATTTGACCACGATTACTATCATTATATCAAGTCTTTATCAATTAACCAATTAACCAAACATATATTCGATGGAAGTCTATTATTTGATTTCAATCATACTATTTTGATCAATCTTTGGTGATTATTTGATATAATTGTTGATTAAGGTCAGTAATTTGTTAGTTGTATATTGATTTTTCGATTAGTCGATCAATTTTTTATCGATCATCTAATTGATCAAATTTTCAATTTTAGTCGATTATTTAGTATATCGATTAATCGATCTCTGAATCGATAAACCATTTGATCGTGATCAATAACTTATTGATTATCCATCGATCGATTTTTATTGATCACCTAATCAATTGATCGAATTTTCTATTGTAGTCAATTATTTAGCGAATGTCATTAATTTTTAGTCGATTATTCAGTATCGTTTAATCCATCGATGGTTCGATTTTGATTAATCGATGATTCGGTTTTGATTAATCCATCTCTGAACGTTGATTATCTATCGATATTTTATTTCGATTAATCGATAGATTATTCGATGTTTTGATTCGATTATAATTGATTCATTTTTTATTCAGATTTATTTGGTGGCGAATTTAGTTGCAAAAAAATTGATCATTCGATCTAGATTGACTCGTAGAATCCTGTACTTGATGTGAACGATTTCAAACTAAACAACGTTCGAATTGCTTTTTCTCATGACCTGATCTTGAATCGTCTCAGAACAGAATTTTCAAAACCATGAAACTGTACTGCATCTTCATCAACTTCGTTTCGAGTAATTCGATAAAAATTTATCGTAATTCTCGTTAAATCTGTATTCCCACCAGTCTTCACGAAAAACACCTTGCGAATTTTCTTTATACTTACACTGTATTTTGAGTACGTTGATAAAATTGCCTATCTGAACGTATTTACGGGGCAATTCAATTAGGGAGAGTCTACCGCACCCTTCTAACGACATTTCTCCGTCCCATCTTCTGTTTGCCTTTTGTGAATCTGGATTCGGGTAACTTTCAATATACGTAATTAGGTTTCTAATGATCTGCCTACCTAATGATTCTAATCAAGAGCCCCAACTTCCGCCTGTATCATTCGTCCACCATATCTTCGTATTTCTCGACCCAAGATCACCTCTCTGCACTCGAACTGAATAAAATTTATTAACGACAACGACCGGGTGCCCGGCTGCCTGACAGGGTTCGGGCGTGTACTCGCAGCCCGGCCCAGATTTACGTATTAATTACGATTTAGCCTCCGGGTATCGAGTAATGCGATAGTTTTTACCTGGCATAGTGTGTGTTTCGCGGTAATCTACCTTATGGTACCTTTGGCGACATTCTAAATGACGAATAACCTTTGGAAATTCGTTCCAGAAACGAAATCTGGTCGTTGGCTGGATGTGGATATCGAAGAAGGAAAAAAAATGGTATACCAGACCATAAAATAAATTACGATACGTAGCAGTAGTAGTATTAGATGTTGTTGTTGTTGTGATACAGAGGTAGTAGTAGAAAGAGACGGGGAGATGGGATTTAACAGAGTATACACTACACCATCATGTATATGGGGAACCGCTTCTTCATCTTGGTCGTATTCTATAAAGATGGAAGAGGTGGGTACGTTGGCTCTCGCGGCAGCGTAATTCAAACCACACCTATCTGTGCTAACAGGCAAAGTTAACCTTGAACTAAAGTTTAAATCGTGCTGATGAAGCGCAGCAGAGAGCAGAGAGAGGTGGTTGTACGATAGGAGAAAAAAAATATTCTGCTTTTGTACCTCTTCACCGCAGGTCCTCCTCGTACTCTTTCTCTCATTCTATGATAACTTGTATTATAGTCTTCGTAGTACGTTTCTTTCTATAATGCTACTACTGTCACGTTTCGCTTCGTCTCTCTTCCTTTTTCTGCTTCTTTTTCTAATACCCCTGTTTCCATCTCTGTCTTCATCTCGGTGCTCGATTCCATCTCCGTCTTCCACCGTGGCTTGCTTTCTTGAGTGCCTATATTCTGGTTGCAACTACTGCCTTAGGAGACCTGTTCCTACTACCAGTTTATTTACGTTTATTACTAGCAGAAGGCAAGAGACTGGTTGCTGAGAGGCGATTTGTGTTTGGTCTGTGCTGTGTTGTGTTGTTGTACGAGAGCAGTTTATGGAGCCATTTTTGTTTTCCGAACGACTGTGTGCGAGTGTGTGACGTCAAAGACGCGTGTATCGGTCCAAGACAGGAGGATGTGGAGGTTTCGGCCTGAGGCTTGGCTCTGTGCTACGATAATGGTACAGTCTGCGATATTATATTCTTCTTAGCGAGGTGACAAATAAAACGTCGTTTTAAGGAAATAAAGTGTCGGATTTAGTGAGCAGTTGTGATGGCTTTTATGGCCTATAAGAAGTAGCTGCGTTTTGTTTTGAATGTAAATTAGATTTAAACCGGTGGCAAGAGGAGCCGGAGAAGTTGAGAAGAAAAAAATATCTACTTTAGACCGAAAAATTATACCTACTTGTCGTATAAATATCCGAACAGATAAGAATAATGCTTTTCGAATCCTCGTACTTGGCAAAATTATCGTCGTCGTGTATTCTCCCCTTTAAATTAATGTACTCGTATTTTAGATACCATGTTAGCTTATTTTAACGTTGATTTGTCGTATTCTAATCGAAATTCTTTCGGTGTTTTTGTTTACAGATTACGTGAACGTGAAAAAAAGTATCGAAGGTCGTTTAGATTCGATATGCAATAAAAACAATCAAGTGATAGAACAATCCAGACAACAGTAGCGAAATATACCATATTTTATACGTATTTTTAAAATGATATTCTTGTCGAAGAATTAAAAGTGACGTTATTATTACCGGTTTAGAAAATTTTTCGTAGTATTAGTACTTCTTTTTCTTTCTTTTTTTCTGTAGAGTAATTACGGTTAAATTGATATGATTTTGTAGAAAATTTTGTTTTATTTTAGTTCTTGCTTTTTTTTTTCCGCTTTCGATAACGAGAAAATCGAAAACGAACGCGTTGTTTGTTGGTTTACAATTAGAAGATTACGTTTTACAAAATGAATTTCGTAGTGTTACGAATAGCTTGGATAAATTTAATAGTATCATTGTTATTAAAGACTTGATTAAATTAATCATCGAGAGAAAATATGTTGATGGAGACATAAAACATTACCATATCAAGTGCAATCGTAATAAAGGAGATAATAGAGACATATTTAAAATAAACAAATAACTATATTAAAGGATGAGTCGAGTCAGTATGTGTAGTCGGTTCTAGTTTTTTTTTCTTTTAAATTTTGTTGTATAAACGAAGAAAACGATGATTTTTGAATAATTAAAAAAAAAATTGAAAAAAAATTGGCAGTGAGTAGACCAGATTATTCGGTCAACAAGATCTCATAATATAAAATATTATTAAAATTTTAATGTAAATAAAACTTTCATATTTATGTTTTGTACAAAGTCCTTTAGATACATTGTGATGTAATTATATACTTTATTATTTGGAAGAGTTGAGGCTCATGCTTGGTTTTTTATTTTACTGTAATATTTTATCGATGATGTGTCGTGTTGGAATAAGAAGAGACAGAGCTTAGTCACGTGTATGTGCGATAATATTGTATATAATTATCGTTATATTAGAAATGTATTGTCTGTTATCCTATTTTTCTTCTTTTTTTTCTTTTTCTTTTATTATAACACAGTATGATCTCTCGTATATATCGTGTCAATGCTTATTAAAAAGTTTGTTGATCTGAGCGTATGGAAAATGATGTAATTCGGGGGTTTTTGTTTCTATTTAAACGCAGAAAGTTGTAATTTGAAAAGCTCTACTGGGGATTAAAATTATTTTAACGGTTTGGTTGGAAAAATTAAAGATGAAAAATTAACTTGTATTCTTAATGATCTCAAATTAAAATTTAAGATGTAATATAAGTAAGCGAAGAAAAGGAATATTAACGAGCAGAATACAATGGTTATTATTGATTTTGAAAGCAATAGAATAATTTCGCGTTGGAGTTTTCCCCCTGTTTCTTGAATTAGTGAACACCGTAAGATCTCAGTTGTATCTTATTCCAAAGATATTGAATTTGGTCTCAACAGTTTTTTCGTTCTTTTTTTTCTATTTTTTGACCAAAGTTTTTTTTTGCCTCTTTTATGATTTCAGTTTTGTTTAATATTCGTGTAATTAATTTATTTTAGTTGGATTAACGATTACGATGTATTTAAAACAAAATAAATTATTTCAGTAATATATAATTTTAAAATGATGGATTGTTTTGTTTGTTGTTGGTTGGTTTGATTGATGAAATTGAATGGATATGGTGGTTTGTAAAAAAGGTATGTGAATATGTGAGTAAATGAAATGAACTGAGTACCTTTCTGGACTCCTGGCAATGAGAAGCTCATAACAAGACCCTTTTTTGACCTAAATAGCTTCATAATTAAGCCATTCTGTTCAAAACTACAGCCAATCTGTCTCGTATGATTTTATCCAAAAACTGATTTTAACCTTACTAACGTGTTTCTAAATTTTGTAGATATCAAATTACTCGCTTGACTGAAATTTCTTTTTGTTCTTGACCTACCTACCATATTCGATCAAGGGGTGTAAAAACTGAAACTGAAAACTGATAACTTGAACTGGAACTGACACCTGAGTGGGTAGCAAAGATTAACTTTTCATTTTTTACAGCATCGTAATTTTTTTGGGGACACCCGGGTGAAAAAATTTGCTAAATTGACGATACGAAAAAAAGTTTCAAACGAAAGTTGTAGAACTTTGAAAATCCGTCATTTTTTTACCTGGTTATTTTTTTCTACCTTGAAATGGGGAAGGGGTGTTGTTCTATAAATGGAAAAATTTTGTCAGTTTAAGAACAAATCGGTCACTATGCGATATGCACATTCGATAACTGTGAGAATTTCCTACTTGCTACCAGGAAACTAACTTAGAATTTGAGTTTAGGAGGTTCGAATTAGGTTTGAAAAAGGCCTTATACCCCAATCGGTAAAAGGTATAAGGGTTGATACATGAGAAACTGTGATTTAATGCCAATTTAGCAACATTTGGGCGTTGTACGCTGAGCAAATGCGACAATTGCGAGAATTTCTTTCTTCCTATCTGGAAACTAATTTCGAAATTCGAATTCGAGTTCAGGATGTTCGAATTAAAACGAAGACATGATTCTTGACTCCATTGGTCACCAAATTTTAATTTTTTTTGCTTTTTTTCACAAATTGAGTATTTTTGATTTTGAAAAATTTTATACATCATGAAATAATTCGAAATAAATTCAATTTTCTCGAGTTTGCTGAAATTGCAATATTTGATGGATATCGACTTGAAACAAGTCCAGACATGATTTTTAGGCCCCTAGCTCATCTTCACGTTAATGGTGTATTTTGGTGTCATTGATGATATATTGCAAGAAAAAAAAAAATCAACCAGAAACGACCTAGTTAAGGGGAAAAACTGACTATTAAAAAGACGATTTTTTGAAGATTCAAGTACGACCTCCCCTAAAAAAAATCGGAAAAATTCAGAGTCATGCAAAATGGTCTGAACAATGAGAAAATGATTTTTTTCGTGCGTGCACCAAAATTGTGCTCCCTGTGGCGATTTGAAGTTTTAAAAGTCGATTTCAAGGTCATCGTAGGGGTTGAAAAAATCTGAAATGATTTCACAATGCTCCCCTTGTGTACTTGTACCCACATATCAAGTTTGATGAAAATCGATCGGAAACTCGCTGAGGTAGCATTTTTTAACTTAAAATCACTATTTGGGAGGTCCAGTACCCATGAGAGTGAGGCTCTGAAATCATATTTTACCATAACAAAATGTTGTGAAATTACAATCTACTCCGAGATGAGGTAGGGGTCTAAAAATTATGCCTAGACTTGTTTTAAGTCGATATCCATCAAATATTGTAATTTCGGCAAAATTGAAAAACTCTAATCTTTTTTGCTCTTTTTCACGAATTGAGTAAGTATTTTTGATTTTGAAAATGTTTACATGAAATAAGCTTAAAAAAATTTAAGTTTCTCAATTTTGCTGAAATTACAATATTTGATGGATATCGACTTAAAGCAAGTCCAGACATAATTTTTAGGCTCCTAGCTCGTCTGGGAGGAGGTTGTAACTTGTAAGTTCCCAAAATGACGTTATTTGGGTATTTTAAAAGAAAATTGAAAAAAGGAAAAAAGTGAACGAATTTGGTCCAAATGCAGGTTGATGGTGTATTTTGGTGTCTTTGATGATATATTGTAAGAAAATAATTTCTCAATCAGAAATGACCTAGTTAAGGGAGGAAAACTGTCTACAAAATCGGTTTTTTGAAGATTTAGGTATGGCATTCTGACTAGTGTAAAATGGTCTGGAAAATGAGAAAAAAAATTTCAGACTGCCTGCACCAAAACTGTGCCCACCAAGATAATTTGAAATTTTCAAAGTCGATTTCAAGGTCATTGGGGTCGAAAAATTTTTTGAAAACTGTAAAACATTACTCTCGAGTACCCGTACCTACATACCAAGTTTGGTAAAAATCGGTTGAAAACTCGCGGGGATAAAATTGTTTAGCTTAAAATCATTATTTGGGGGGTCCAGCCTCCAGGGGGTGAGCCCAAGGATTTCGCATAAGCTCTAAAATCATATTTTATCATAACAAATCAGTAACCCTGAAAAAATGTTGAAATTCGACCAGAGGCCGATTGACCTCCTTAACACACCCACACCAGAGCATTTGCAAAAAAACAAAATTATTTTGTAATTGAAATAACTCGTATTAGAGAAGTGGACTGTATGAGTATAAGTTATTATAAGAACTATTTTACAAGTACGATTCCGGACGTAGATACATATATTTCTTATTGCTAGGTAACGTGTAGAAAAGATCGTAATTTTACCAGTAATTTTCAAAGTTTCAACTTTTTTTGTTCAACTTGGAGTATAGTTTCCTTACGTTTCACAACTCTGCTCATAGCTATTTGTATTTCAAGTATTGACTGTGTCCACCCCCCTTCGCCCCACACACACATACTCGTACATACATACATACCCCATCCAACAGACAAACTCAACATATAGGTACCTATTTATAAATTATAATTGAAGTTGTGTGAAATTTTCATTGATATTCGACAAATAGGTAAGTAATAAGTACTTATTAAGTATTAGGTAGTAAATACATACCTCTAAACTTTGTTATATAAATGTGGACAATATTTTCGAAATTTCAGCTGTCTGTTATATTTCGACAACATCCTTGAATGCTGGCAAAATTTCCAAAATTTGTAACAATCGTGTGATTCGATAAAATATGTTGAAAGTGTTTTTAAAATATTCATTTTCTAATTGAAAAATAATAGACTATATTACCAAGTAGTTATATCGAACTGTAACTATATCAACTTTAATTAAATTTTTATTGTTGGTACGAAGCTTTAATTTTAATTAGACGAAGCCTGCAAATCAAATTTTATTATTCAGTCACTAAACTTTATGTTTCAAAAAGAACTTGAACATTTCATAGAAATAAAGTAAACCCGGTGCAATTGTCCTATTGCAATATTTTTATGAAATTAGTTTGCCCAAAGTGATAATATCTAGTGCTATGAATCTTCATAAAAAAAGTTTCATGTTAAATTTCTTTCTTCTTTTTTCAATTGTAATTTTTACTTCTGAAGCAAAGAAAAGGAAATCGAGTGAGT
>FIZU01037843.1:0-16752 GCA_900064475.1 Pseudococcus longispinus
TTGGGGGGGGGGGGGGGGTAAGAGGAATTTGAGAGTCAAGGGAGAGTATTAGGCGGGAAGCGAACAAAAAAATCCGAAATGAAAAAAATGTTCATCACATTTTAAAATTTTTTTTGAAAGTGTGAGAGAGATTTGGCACCACTTATTTTGCATATAGGGGGCCGAAACTTTCTATGAATTATTTTTTCATAAAAAGGAACAACTTTAGGGCTTGGGAGCAAAACAAATCAGAAAAAAATTTCCACCAAATATAAAGAAGAACCAACCTACTACGAGTAGCTCCGACTCGACCAACTACTCGGTCTGAATCCAATCTACTTCAATACCGAGGCAACGTCACAAAAGCAATATTTTCTCAAAAACTCAACCAGATGAAAAATTAATATACGAACCATTGGATAAAGCCAACAATGCCGAATCTATCCATTAAAGCAGCATCTGAAACAAGACAGAAGAAAAAACAAAATGAAAAACCGTTTAGAATTGATAAAGAAGAAAACCCATTTTACACGAGATGAGAAAATCATTTACGAGATACCAAACAAGCAAAAGAATAGGGAAAAATGGCGAGAATTGGGAAGCTGAAGGAAGCTATACATTAAGACTTAAGACACGCTATGGGTTCGAGAAAAAGCAAGGCCCGGCGAGTTTTTCCTCACCCAACGTGTAATCCATAAAATAAAACTTTACGATATTTACGTTGAACGAAATATGAAAACTTCCGCTTAAATGAACTTCCCATCTAAAGTTATTTTTTAATTCGCGCAGCAAAAATTAATTGGTACTTTTTAGCAAGATTTACTCGGCTAAACTACCGTAAAGGAGAGAGAATATCAAAAATTATATACCTTTGAATATCAATTTCAAACAATTTACCTCTTTAAAAAGAACCCTTAAATTTTAACGATTTCCTTCCAAAGAGTGAAATTATATACCAATAATATAATCATACGATGGCATGCCAAAACGCAATCAATCTAGTAGCTAATGCATTAAACAATAGTACAATTTTTGGAATATGAAACTGCACTTGTACGAGTCACGAATAATACCTCTTCAATTTTCAAACATTTCCTATGTACTTTTGACCATAATTCGCTTGTTGCAAAGGTACCTAGTACGTTTGCACCACAAGATATATTTATTTTCCGCATCATAGTTTATTTAATCGTATCGCAATTCGTAGTAAATAGTAAATCCATCAATCCTATGTACACAGACGAACAAGAGAATCGAAGGTTATTCGAAAGAAAGAAAGAAACTCGAACATTTTCCGCATCATCGTAATAAACGTCCCAACATAATGTTAGATTATCGATGATAAATTACTTGGCTACACGTAGACTATAATATTTCGCAATCTACGTCGTCAATAAAATTCATATTTCAAGTGGCAAATAAACGCCACAAATAATCACACAAAAACAACGCCAACTTTTAGGTAAAGCATCGTTTACTTTTATACCATTAATTTGCAATAGAGTCGTTTGGGTTTGAGAATAGAACAAATGCTATTTTACGATTATGTTATCGGTGTTCGAAGGACGTTGAGTCTAACGAGACTCATTATCGATAATGACAGATAACAACATCCTATCATCTGTAAGACTATACTCATTTGAGCAGGAATCATGGTTTGTGAGACTTGGTGGAAAATCAAATTGCAAATTCGGAAGTAGAAAGAAAAACTTTTGAATTGGAATAAAAATTACACCCAGCTCTGTATAATTTTCGACGAATTATATTAAACCAACTGGCTCGGAACGTGCTTCGATCTACATAAATATGCATTTCATCCCTTTTTCAACTTTTTTTTTCTTTATCGAAGATCACAAAACACAACACGTGTATAAAGTGCATATGTCTCGTGTCCCGCATGAAAGTGACGTGTGTAAGGATAAAAACTCGAATAAAATGAATAAAAATACCTATACTGTACGGCCCTAATTCAAAAATAATTTGTAGTTGATTCATTATTCGATAAACCTCTCTACAGCTGGTTTTCGTTTTTAAATGTAATCCAGCCTTTTGTCTCATATTACCAAGCAGACAATTGGAGGGCGATAGCGCTACAAATGCCATAACATCCTTCATTTCCGGATACAAACTCTCTGGTTAGGAAATAACACCAGGTAGTTCTATAAATATAGCTGCTAAGTATTCTATTATCACAGACGTATGTAGTACGAACCGAATAATCCTATTTAATGGGATGGTCATCTCCTGTACAAGATTCTTACGCGAATAGAAAAAAAAAGATTTACGATGGGGTCGTTAGACCTGATGGCAGCGTTGGAAATTGCCCTTTCATCGCCTTTACTTCACATTTTTAAACTCAACGGTCTTGCAAACCATTAGAATAGATGAATTTTTGGGGTACTGTTCTGTGGTTCATTCAAAATTTTTGGGGAATGATGATTCAGACATTTTTGGAAAAAAAGTTATGGTAATTTTTCACTAGGAAATCATCAAATCAAAAATCATTGACAAAATCGCAATCATGGTTATGCTTTAGGGTTTCAATTTAAGCAAAATTTGAATTATCTACACCAAAAGGTTCTTTACAAAAAACATTGTGTAGTTCTATAGATAACTCAAGAGGAGAGCTTTGGATTCTTAAAAGGAGAATTTTAAAAAAACTCGTTTTTACATTTTGTAAACCCCCCTCCCCCAGCTCAGAAGTTGTTACATTGGTTATCAGGTGCAATTTGGAATTCTCTTTCAATTTGAGAGCAATTCAAAAGTTTGGTTCGATAATAGTTTGAAACCCCTTGACCAGCAGGGAAGCACCAAAGGTGAGACAGGGGCAACTTGCCCTCTCTGGGCATTTGGAAAGTTGATAAATAGTGGTTCTTCAGTTTTGAATGCCTTTTTCTACAAAAATTTCGCCCTCGCTGCGATCGAGCTGAATACATCAGAAATTTTTTCATTCAATTCAGCGTAACGTGTTCCCAGCAGAGTTGGAAATTTTCAGTCTATTTAGTTGACATTTTCAGTGATTCTGTCCCCTCTCTCGGGAAAATCCTTCCAATTCGTCCCTGCTGTCCACTTCTCCAAGCGAAAAAAAAATGAAAATAGGAAATTCTTCAGATTATGAAATGAAATATCCTGTTGAATCATGGTTTTAAAAAATAAACTCGCACGTGTAAATCTAATCATCTTCACATTATTGTTTTCCCACTCCACTTTTAGATATTTAAAATTGAAGCTATGAGTAATTTCCTTTATCAAAATCTGCAAAACGCAGTACACGTGCACGTAAACACATTAAATATAATTTTCTCTATTCCGTAGCAATTTATCGAAGACATTAAAACTCATAATCACCCAACATTATCTAACACTAATTGAACTATGCTGGCAGCACGACTGTGGCAAACATTGTATCAGCAGCCAGTACATTCTAGCATTAACTAGGTCGTATTATCTAGCATGATAAATATGGATGAAAACGAATGTAATGCGAAGAAAAAACATAATAATTACGTTAATTGAAATTATCACAAAGAAAAATTAATCCACCGTAGGACACGTTGATATCGAGGCATAGGTGGCTATGGTCGTATGAGTAAGAAATGGCCAAAGACAGAGACACACGTTAATAGATCACGTGTCTTTTAACGCGATGACGTTGCCAGAATGAACAATAAATAAGTAACAATGGAAGGACTGCCGGTTTACAGTTCAAGCACGTTTATATAAATACGTAAAGCCAATATGAGAAATGCTCTTATGTATTGAAGCTGTATGCGAGCTATGTGAGATTACAAAAATAACGACTTTAGACGTTGAATAGAAAATTAATAATTCCGGCGGATGATACATCCATAAATGCTCTCGTATTACATACCAAAAATACATACACATGCTACAAAAATTGATAAGAGTATAAAAGTATCTATCTAAACCTAAACACAGTATTAGAAAAAACTCTTACGCAGTAACTGCGTCAGAAAAGCTGATTTTCTACACCAACGTCACAAAATTTTACTTTAAAAAATTCAATTTTGAAATGATGTTACCTATCTAAAGTAAGTATGTAGTTGAATAGGCAATACATAAGTTTTGAATCTAATTTTGCTAAGCATTTATTTTTCAATTCACGAAATGAATACATGTGTGATGAAGATTTCAAATTTTCCATCGCGTGTATCTTGAAAACCGGTTCATAAAAAAGAAAATCGTATAAAAACTGTTTTGTGCACCTTTTCAAGTACTATGGAAAACGTTATTTACGTATTCCACGTAACTGCTTTATTTTACGTATTGGAAGCTTTTGAAAATTTCAATCTCGAATAACTCGAGAACCGGTTCATAAAAATGAAAATTGTATTTGAACTTTTTTGTGCGCCTTCTTAAGTACTATCAAAAAGGTTATTTACATATTTCGAATAACCGCTTTATTTCGGGCGTTAGAGGCCTTTGAAAATTTGAATCACGAATAACTCGAGAACCGGTTCATAAAAATGAAAATTGTATATAAACTTTTTTGTGCACCTTTTCAAGTTCCATCAAAACGGTTATTTACATATTTCACGTGACTACTTCATTTTGGGTGCTAGAGGCTTTTGAAAATTTCAATCGCGAATAACTTGAGAACCGGTTCATAAAAATGAAAATTGTGTATGAACTTTTTTGTGTGCCTTTTCAAGTACTATCAAAAAGGTTATTTACATATTTCGAATAACTGCTTTATTTCGGGCGTTAAAGGCTTTTGAAAATTTCAATCGCGAGTTACTCCGGAACCGGTTCACCGATTTTTCTCAAAATTGATAGGCTTCTATTTCTAGCAGTACTGAACCTCTCATGAAAATTTCAACTCATTCCGTCAATTATCCAAAATTTTGATATACATATGTGCATAATATAAAGAAATACGATGGAATCATTCAATAGCTGATCTTCGATTCTCGGAAATCAGCCAATACAGGTAGATAAGTTTTCTTTAAAAAGCTCGACATTCTATTCTGAGAAAATTACGTAATATTTGCGCGTGAAATTTAATATCATTCGGTAAAAGACAACACATTGCCGCGGTTTACTTTGTGTTATATACTTCATTAATCGGCACATTACACCGAGTTTTTATTTTTTTGTCGACTTGTACATATTTATACTCATACGCCACAGCGAACAAATAGGTAGACCGGCGTCAGCAATGTTCGATAATTTCTCGACAAGTCGTCTCGTTCGAACATTAATTTAGTGTTATAGGAAGTCCTCCTTCGAAGACGATTAGTCAGCTCGAACTGTAAAAAAATACGTACATGTGTCTACGTTGTCATTCGATTGTATGGAAAAATTCATCGAAGTATCCTGCCAGAGACCTGCGACCTGTGGTGTCGGCATCTGTATGACGCAGACTTGCAAGTTGAATTTGAAATTCGTAGAGTATCGTGATCATCGTTTCCAACCGTTGGTATTTCTATGGCGTCGTTAAACTATGCGTTGTGTTTCCACAATATAATGAATACAGTTCAGTCTAGGGTAATTTTTTTTACTCGGACGATTCCCTCCTGTAGAGCAATTGTGTACACTGGTGTCGCGGGTGTGTACTAAAATTAAAGTAAAATCGCCCTTTTTTTACCCTGCTATTCGGCCATTTCAACATTTATTACCATTAAGACGTGTAAAATGCATGGGGTAAGTTAAATTACCGAGGAGTTTGGAAAAAAAGGAAGAAATATTGTGTAAGTGTGTACGTTGGATTTGATTTTTTGAATGGGGAAAATACTTTTACATATACCTAGTCTTATCTTGGTGTACAACGTACACTGAGAAAAGAAAAGCATACGCCGACTGTATACAAAATACAGATATCGTGATAAAGTAAGCATTGTTAGAAAACAAACGGGCTGACAATGCAACGTGATATAAAACTTTATTCACGTTGAGTCGTTTATACACTCGTACCAGCACCAGCCAGAGCACTAGCAGCAGTCACTTGTGTAATATATGAAAACAATCACTTTTTACGTATACGCCGTGTCTATATTCTAGTAATATAAGCAACGACTTCTATATCATATTTTGGTACCTATGATACTTTTCACGAATAGGTATATTTTTTCTCAGCTAGATAATTTCAAAATTGGAAAAAAATCTAAAAATTTGATGGAATATATCGATATGTGCTCGTACCCCTCTGAAAAAAACTGCAGGGTTGGCTGATGTAGGAATTCGTTTAGAATTTTCACGTCGTCTCGATGGTAACATCTTTGACGTGGCATGAAAATGAATTCCTATTCCATCTTATGAAAGGAATTTTATAGTTATCTGGGATCATTTTAACGAAACGAAAGAAGAAAAAAAATGCTAGGTACTCTGTTATTTTGCTCTAATAAAGCACGCTGTATGATACTCGAATGCATAAAATATACCTACGTTCTAGACTATACCATATGTTTTTACAATATTGGACCGATGAAGGTGCCACCATTAAAAATCCGCAGAAGCGGTGAGATTTTCGTATTTTTTTCTAAGCTGCTGAAAATTTATACCTTTTTTAACCCTTGCTCGACGCGTATTTTGTGCCAACAATTCCGCGTTCACGTGTCATTTAATTCGACTCGAGCGAAAGCGTGCAACGTAAGGAAGAATTTTTTAAATTTTAATACTTTTATTTTTTAATGTAGCGATAAGAGTAGTGAACAAGTTTCGAAACGTATTTTGATTCGTTTTAATACGCATGGTGAGAATTTGGGGGGAGTAAAAGTTTATTTTCGGTGAATTTTTCGCTAAAATCGTGTTTAATTACTCTTTTCCCAGCTTTCGAAGATAGGTTGGGGGAAGGCAAAGGAGGAGCTTGTCCCCAACTTGAAAGGATGATCTTTTTATTTCAAACAGACAGAGAGAAATTGCAAGTTTATGTGGAAAAATCGTAACAAATGGAATTTTGATTTAGGAAATTGAAGTTTGGAGTTGAGAATTTTATACATCGTCAAAATTGTCACAAAAACAGATAGAAATAGTGTAAAAACTGTCAAAACACAATTAAAATCGTCAAAAAGGTCATTAACATTGTTGTCAAAAAAGCTAATAAAGTAGAAATTGTGAAAGCATTCCTAAAAATTGTAGAAAAATGTTGTAAAAGTATTTGAAATTCCATTTAAAAAAGACTGCTGAATATTCGCAAATTTTCATAAAAATTGGCAAAAGGTAACGAAAAAATTACGTAGTGAAAATTTCAGCAGTTTTTACAAGTTTTTAACGAATTCCACGATTTTTGACCGTTTTTGCAATATTTTTACCAATTTTTGTGAAAGCAATCATTAAAATATTTTTTGGCGATTTTCAAGACTTTTTTCATCATGAAAACGTCAACCAACTTTATGAAAATTTCTACAGTTTTCTTCAAGTTTTGACAATTTTTACGAACTTTTCTTTAATTTTCATGATTTTTGATAGTTATGTAGAAAATTTCAAAAAAATTTACAAGATTTTCAACAGTTACCTAATTTTAATAATGTTTTGGCAGTTTCTACGATATTTTTATCGATTTCTATAAACATGAACAATTTTTACAAAATTTTCTACAATTTTCATGATTTCTGATAATTTTTGTGAAAATTTTCAAAAAATTTTGCGAAATTTTCGATAATTTATTTTAATAAAGTTTTCGTAGTTTCTACGATATTTCAACCGATTTTTATGACAATTTCAACAACTTTTATGTAATTTTCTACAATTTTCATGATTTTTGATACTTTTTGTGAAAAATTCCAACAATTTTTACGAGATTTTCGACAGTTTTCTTGAAGTTTTGATAATTTCTACGATATTTTAACCGATTTTAACGATAATTTCAACAATTTTTACGAAACTTTCGAAGTTATCATCAAGTTTTTGAAATATCTACGAAATTTTTATATTTGACGGTTATCATGATTTTGTTGCCATTTCTACGATATTTCTACCCATTTCCATGACAATTTCAATCATTTTTACCACATTTTCAACGTTTATTTTTATGAAAATTTTGACGTTTTCCACAAATTTAATGATTCTTTGGCCAATTTAATCGTATTTTAAATGATAATGAAAATTTTAACAATTTTTACGAAGTTTGAATCACTTTTACGATCTGAAAATTTTCAAGTCCAAAAATTCATTCTTTGAAATTTTTCAAGTTCAAAAAATCATCTGGGACAACAAAATTTTGTGACTGAAAAATTCAACGAAAAATTTTTCCTAATCCCACTCCACTCATAAGAAAAATCCATGTCAAAAGGTCAGAAGTGTAGTATGATACCTAAGATAGTATGTTTTCGAGGATGCTAAATGCGAGTACGACCTCAGTTTTTCGATTACGTATCATACGTCTTGTCCAGAAGTTTCCAGCATAATTTTGATTCATCCACTATTTTCAGAATTCTCGAGAGCACAATAAAAAATTTTAAATGCATTTCAAATTGTATTATTTCACTTTCACTATTTTTTTTAGAGAAATTCAAAAATATCATAAACATTCAAATTTTTGCTAGAGATTCCAAAATTGAGATAATATTTGGAAATATTCAAAGTCAACTTGAATACCTACTCCAGAAAAACTATAAAATGTTATAGCAGAGTTTGAATTGGAAGACCAAAATCATGGGAAAAATCAAGACTTGAACACATTAAAGCAAAATATCCCATATTTGGAAACTTCTCAGTTTTCAAAAATTCGTGAAAAATTCAAAACACGAACTTCACCAGATGAAAAATTAATTTTTATACGAACTATTTTTGAGAAATTCTCTTCTGTGCTTAAAATCTCAAAAAAATGATAATCCGAGGCATCCTCGGTAACCATACATTCAAACTTTTCATCTCGTTTTCTAATGGTTGGTGATATTCTCAAAGGCCTCCATTCAAAGAAACTTTTCGTATACTTTTTGAAATTTTTTCTTAAAAAAAAAACACCATCCACAACATCTTTGCAAGGGGAAGTCACCTTGGTAATAAATTAACCGTTGAAAAAATAATTATTCGTGAAAACTCGACTCGAGAATCCTATTAGCACAAACTACTCGTATTACCGCAGAAAGCACCGATGAAAGCCACCTCACAGCTCACAATGACAATGACAACGCTATAACCTCGTTCTGCTAAAATATTAACACCTCGTCGTACAAAACTTTGTATAAAAATCCTCAAAAGACTCGACTGGTCCAGGCAGATAAATAATGTTGGTAAATCTGCGGGTAAAAAAAAAACACGAAAGAATTTCTTCCTCATTACACCCATTAAACGCAGATTCTGGTTGAGCAAACGGGTAATCGTATAGCCATTTAATATTAAAAACCTCATAGACTGACCCATATCGTCAAACTGCAGCAAGGCGATACTTTGTACCATCGTAACGCATTTAGCATGAACCTTTACGTAAGTATAAGACGCCTATGTCATTTCAAACCAACTCAAAACGTGGACGATAAAATCGAAATACAAACAAAACTCTTTCCGACCATTAAGTGTTTAAAGATAGTTGAACGGGCGTCGCATCGCAGCCCAGTCTTTCGATAATAAATGCCAACATTCAACCCCTTGCTCATATTCTCTATAACGCTTTAATAACAAACGTATATCAAAAAGCGTGAGTTGTTTATAAAGCACTTATGTAATACAAAGATCCTACTGTGCAGTCTTTTGTCCACTTTGGAAGCGCAGTGATTCTCAAAGCTTATCGTATCTTTATGGTTAATGACCTTAATTTACGCCGCGTAAATACATTTCAGCCTATTTATACATACAAGCAGCTGAAAGTTGGGTGCAAGTGCATCACCACGTAACTCGTACCATGGAGAAAAATTGCGTTTATTGGCCAACGAACGAAAGGTCTATTTTTTTACGATCATCGGCTATTCAACCACTTGACCTATTAAGAAGAAATATATTACGAGAAACGTCATAAAAATTTCTGCATCTTGCCAGCGATCGACCCCACAGAGGAAAAAAATAACTTTATTACCATCGGTTTACGAACTACAGTCGATATAACTATTAAAATCATAATTTGTAAGAATTGTTTTCATCTACGTACATATTTCCGAAGATTAATTAACATATTATGTGGTAAGATGAACGTGAATTGAATTGTTTGTTTTTTTTTCAAAATACAGCTATATTCTTGCAGGTCACGGAATCCGAACGTTTTGAAAATTAAAATTCATTCGTGATTAATGAATTTTTACATCGATATTTCCTCCTACGAAAAGAAAAAGAGGAAACCGGCATCAGTATTGGGAAGAAGGTTAATAAAGAAATTTTACTCTCGACAAAAAGGTCACCGTGAATATTGCAAATTGTTTAAGTTAATTTTGGTAGGGCGACGAAGCTGCAAAGGTTCATCCGCAAAAGCAACTGTTCCCAACGAACTTTTCTTCTTGTTTTATTGAATTTAAACGAATTAAAAATAAAGGCCGAAACATCCGTTCAACTTTCTACGAATATTTAGTAACTCACCGACTGAGTAAAATGATGCGAAACTTTTCTACAGATGCAAAGTATCGAGAGAAAATCATTGAAATATCGGTAGGATGAAAATTCATGGGAATATTCGTTCCAAATTCATCTTGAGTACCACGGGTACGAACCATTCGTTATTTTATCAGTGTACAGTGTGTTTGAAAAGTCCGAATGAAAATAATTATATTATAGTATCAAAATTAATTTTGTGGCCCTATTTAATCTACATGATGTCCACAAAATCACATACCTTGTTTTCCCTCCAAAAATTCAAATGGAGAACTGTAGAAGGCAGTGGCCTCACGAGCTTGAATTCACTGAGCAGGGTGTGGAAGTTAGGATTTTGCAAAATGAACTCATGGCTTTACCGGATAAAAACCCCTGAAATTTCAAATGGTAAATTGAAGTAGGGAGGATCGAACGAAGGTTTAAAGTCCAAAAAAATCCGATAAAATCTATAAAAGTCAATTTTCTAAGTTCAAAAAGTCTAAATTGTTCGCGTGACAAAATGTCTAAAAGTCAAGTTTCTACATTCGAAAATTCTGAATTGTTTGTCTGACAAAATGTCTAAAAATCAGCATTATCTCTGAAATTTTTCAAGTCCAAAAAGTCGATGGAAATCTGAAAATTTTTCCAAGTCCAAAAAAGTGTGACAAATTGTCTAAAAGTCATCGGCAAGTAATTTCGTCACCTTTTTCGTGGAATTGTCCAGAGCAAAAGTATGCCCTATGTTAAAAATTACAACTTTAAGAGAAAATTGATACTTTACCAGGAAATATTCTTTTAAAGAAATTTAATGAGATAATTCCCATTGAAATTTTAGCAAAATAATGGAAAATTTTAGCGAAAAAATTCACACTGAATTTTGACATAACAGCATTATAGAATGAAAAGTTCGAAGTTAAATATAAAAAATTCGACTGAATTTCAGAATAAAATTTTTTTATTCATTAAAAAAAAGGAAAACAACAGGAAATTTTTTTCACTTTTTGCCCCATTTGACAAATAGAATTTTCATCTCGTCAAATTTGCACGATTTGCCCAATTCAAAATCCTTCCTGGGGATGTGATTTTCAAGAGAGTCAGAAATTCATGTTTTTTTTAATTTTTAAAATTATCACCAAATTCATAAATTTCATGATTTTTTCAATTTATGGAGTTCCATAAAAAAAACCGAACATTTCATCATTTCATATATTCAATGTAATTTTCACCCCATTCATGCGTTTATGATTTTTTTCAATTTGTAATCGAAACCATCATATTTGGAATTTTTAACAGTACAGATCTTACTTTTCATGATTTCTTCAAGTTGAGGAATACTTATAAAATCATTCGTTCGGTTTTTGAAATTTTTATCAAAATCATCAGTTTCACGACTTTCTCAATTTATGTAATTTTCATAAAAATTATTAGATATTACTAATACATTACGTCATTTCGGAGATTTTAAGTACTTGATCTTCTCCAAAATTTTAAGTTCAAAATTTTTAAATTTTTTTGGTTTTCAATCAAAATTACCATTCTATTCAATTTGAATAAAAATTCGAAAATCATTTGGGGACGGCTGCAGCCCTGGAGCCACTTGCTTGGACGCGCCACTGGGTCATGCTTCAGAGTTACAACTACATGATATGGCCAGAAGATGTACACATCTTCAGAAGTGATTCTGATTGCATGATTTTAAACTGCTAGCTTTTCATATTAGATAAAAATGGTTTTAACCTAATTTGATCTATCTTGCCTTGAATCAATTTGATAAAATTATATCGAACCATTTTCTCATGGAAATACAAATTAAGGCGATTCTTATCAGAAATTCATCTGGATAAAGATTAAGTTGTTTCTAACCTACAATTGACAATTATTTTCTGAAAAGCGAAATAAATTCATTGTTTCTCAGAAGAATAGCTCTTCCATACTGCAAGGCAGAAAAAAAATCAAAACAAAAAACAATGGGTTTTTTATGCTTTACAACTTTCGTTTAAAACGTTTTTTCGTATCATAATTTTTTTGGGTGCCTGCTTAATAAATGGGCTAAATTGGCGGTACAAAAAATTGTTCAAACGAAAGTTGTGGAAAATTGAAAATCCATCAATTATCGTTCAAAAAAATTTTTCTACTTAGCATTGGAGAGATTTTCTTCTTAGAAGAAACGCATTAGACTTCATTTTTTGAGAAAATATTGGACTAAGGACAAGGTCTACGAGGTTGAGAACCACTCAACTGATTTTAAAAACATGCCTCATGAAAATTGCCTTAATTTCTATCCTTTCTAGATCAAATTACCTTCCCTCCCCCGTGCCCCTCAGATTGAGACAAACCACATTTTGCAATTTTTAAGGACACCCTGTACATAAAATTTAAAAAACAGCACTCTCATCAAAAAAATACCAAAACTGTTGGAACCATTTCACTCCATTCGGTAAAAATTGACAACCGTCGAGCAAAATTTATCAAACACACTGTAATTAGCCCAAAAATACTCGCAGCAAATGAGCGTCGCGTCGCGATAAAATACATTATTGAAAATGATGGAAAATCATTACTCGCGTTCGTTTTGGAACATTCGAATATAAATTCGATGTCATTAGGCATACGATAAATAAGGCTGAAAACAGACCATCGAGACTATAAGGTTCGTTTCATAATTCAAATCAAATTCTCGCCATTTTAAATAGATAGGTACCTAGCAGCCTACCCACGCAATTTCTTACACAATACTCCTCGTTCTCTCTTTATCGGTATTTATCATTAGAATAGTGTTAACTGTATATAGCATTATATGCTCGTACATCAGTATCACCGCAGCGTTGATATATTAGTCATTAATTCACGCAAATAAAGGCATCTAGGTAAACGTATTCGCGCTTATAGAAGTGACACAGTGACGAAGAAGGCGAAACGAATAAGCGATGCAGACGAGACAAAGTCGAAAATGCGACATCGTAAGGCAATCATGCATTTAATATTATTCATAAGCTTTTTACTTCTCCCTAGCGGCTGTCAAAGAGTTTGATAAATTTTTAACAAATTAGTAACCTCGCCGAGTAAATTATTCCTTTAAAAACAAACCTCTCCTGATCCTCTCTTCGCCGCATAAGCCTCAAAAGATGCCAGCTACTTTATATGCGTTGCAACGCGACCTCATAAATGTTAATATCGCAACCTTATCACCATCGATACTCTCACACGAAAATCCATCTTTTCAACTTTCACCCTCTCGTCCAACTTTGCTCGCTAAATTAAAACTTCCCCCAGATTTGACAAATTTTTTTCTCCTCGGATCTTTGCAACCACTACGTGTATTTCTTCTTCGTATACGCTGTATATCTATGCTAATATTATATAAGAAAAGCTAAACCATAAAGGACGGCTCGTGTTTACCTTGTTGGGGGTCCCAAAATATAATACCATCCCGTAGGGATGTCATTCACACCGTGTTATCCTCTCTCTTCCAATTCCGCCTTTTATATACAAAAGACCAAGGTATATGGTATGTTTGCATAACACAAGTGTCATTTCCGGAGTTTTTCAACTTTAACGCGCGAACAGGGAATGTACCTACAGTAGATGCCGATGGCGAAACCCAACGCAACGGCCACCGAGTATAACAAAATTATTTCATTTTTGTAAAACTTTTTCAAAAAAAAAATATTCGCCCTTTCACCTCATCTTCTATCGCTTAGCGGACAGAAAAACAAGAGAAAAAAAACTTTTAACCGAAATATGACACTCCTCGCTCTTGTTTTCGGTCATGTCATCGCAAATTTTTCAATTTCTATGAAAAATAAAAATTTATATCATCGTACCTTTTATTTTCTCGCTCGTTCGCTAAGTAAACGAAATAACAGCATATGCGATAGCAGAAAAAATCAATCGAAAATACACAGTACACACGTAACAAAGTGTAAATATTTTGTTACGCTATTTTCCAGACAGTGGTACATTATATATTCAAAATTTCAATACACATCGAGCTGTCGGTACATATATGTACGAGTACCTACGTCGTCTGGTACCGAACACTTTTCAACGCGTTCATTTTATACTAAATAAATAAATACACGTAATAATATTAAAAAGATAAATACACACGAGTTTTCATCCTGTCGCCCATACTCAATGCTATCTAAATCCGTTTCCCGTTTTTGTTATCAATTACCCGTGGTACATGTAGCTGTACGTACATTTATAGGGATACAATACAAAGTGTACGTAGACAAGAGACATCGACATCGGTCATGAAAGTATCGAATCGATGTTTAAAATTTACTAAATAATGGTTATCCTGCGTTCAAAAGCTGTAGATAAATGAAAATGTATAGGTACTTATAGTTACTCGTAGTTGAGTAAATTTTACGTTGGCTTTTTGATGATGCGAACGGACAGTGCAGATAAGAATTTCAATCGAAAATGTACCGCCAGCGCTAGAAACAAACCTTGGATTGAGATAAGTTTTCGGATCGATGATTTTTATTTTGATGCAACGTCTTACGTCGGTATATAGAATGGAATTTCTATTGATATGGTTTAATCATTTTCCATTAATTGAGATTATTTTCTGAATATGCAGGTTATTCATGCCTTCCTCAGTTTACTAATTCATCGATATTAGTAGATAAGATCTATTTTGTACTAATGAAAAACCTACGAGTTTATCAATTTCATAAAACTGAACGAAAATGAACAAAAAATTGACTGAAAGTTGATGACGTTTCACCATAAATAACTACCTACCTACTTCAAGATAACAAAAAACGACACATGGTGAAAATGGCGCGACAGAAATGAAAACGCGGCAAAAAAGTTGATACGTATGACAGAAACAACACGTAAAAAATGATATCGAGCCAGAGAAAAGAAGAGTCAAAAAATATGCCTGACAAAAAATTTTACGACACAGGTACAAAAAATGACCAAAAAAATGACAACCTGATAGACATGATACGTAATACAAAATGATACGAATCAGAAAAAAATGTCAAATGTCGAAAAATATCATTTGACCAAAAAAATAATCCATAAAACTTGATATGCAACAAATGACCTGAAAAACCTGGCAAGTGACAAATAAATGACGTATTTAAAAATGAATACAAACGGACAAAAATGACAAGTAGCAGATGCGGAAATGACAAAAAAGTTGAAAATGTGACAGAAATTACAATAAGTGATAAAAAATATATGTCGAAAATGCCTTGTGACCAAAAAAATGATAGAAATGGACATGGAATAAATGACATAAGAAAAAATGACAAATGACAGAAAAGATGAAATAATCAAAAATTAATACTGAAATTATACGTGATGAAAAATGAAACGAGTCAGAAAAGAACATCATGTGTGAAAAAATATCTTATGACTAAAAAAATGACAGAAATGAACACGGAACAAATGACGTGAAGACATGACAAAAAATAAAAACAATAAATGATAGAAAAAGTAACGTGATTAAAAGTTAGTAATCAACATCAGGTATTTTCAAAGGGGTAATAGATAATATATATGTGACAAAAAACATATGTAGGTATAATAGGTACTCGAATCATTTTTGCCAAAAATTGAAAAGTGACAGAGAAAATGACAGAGCTGAAAATTGACAAAAATACACGGGTAACACACGATAAAAATTGCGACGTGCCAAAAAATTCAATAATGATAGAAATAAACATTTGGACATGAAACAAAAAATTAAAGGTGACAAAAAAGTGCAGGAAAAAAATGACACAAGACGAAAAAAACTGAAGACTGAAAAAAAGGCGAGACAAAAAATGACTCAACAACTGAATTTGGTGCAAAAATTGACACATGACCGAAACAGCCTTGAAAAACAAGTGACAAGTTGTCTGCTGCTAGAAAGTAGAAATGGTGGTAAGATAACAAAATAACAACAAAAATTTGGTAAAGGACAAAAAAAAGAGAGACGTGTAGCAGAAAATATTATACCAAAAATCATATTTGACAAAAACTGTCAAGTGATAAAAAGACAGACATGACAAAAATGGACAGGCAACGAAACATTTTAAGTGCGAGAAATAAAGGTGTAACAAATAATGACGGGTCATTCCATCTCAAGACGGCCACGTTATGACCTTGGATCTTCCGATTTTGCTCAGAATTTTTTTACCAGTTCTCCTAATCCCAAAAGTAAGGGAACCACCGTTGTTTTGTCCCCAACCCACTGAGGAGGCTTGGGGGGCGCTTATTTGTTTTTCCACTTTGAAGATTTCTTGTTTCAATACCCAACTTTGGTGAAGTGTATCTCAGGATTGGTGCTAGATAGCGAAATCGGCAAACGGG
>FIZU01037846.1:0-13505 GCA_900064475.1 Pseudococcus longispinus
TTAAAAATTTTAGTCGATTATTTGAGCCGATTAAAAATTTTAATCGATTATTTGAACCGATTAAAAATTTTAACCGATTTTCGATTAAATTTAGAACGATCGATTAATCGATTAATTTTTTTTAAATCGACAGCACTACGATATACCTACTTGGCGAAAATCGTCGAGAATACGGCCCACGATTTCTACAGCACAGTACGGTACGGTACGGTACGGTAGCTGCTGTATTCTATGTAATCGCGTTACCTCAACTCCACTCACTTGGTAGAATATTCTTTCCAAAATTTTTGGAACGTTTCCGGGTCCAATTTTTTGAACATGTCCAAAGCTTTACGAATCAACTTCTTTTTGATTACTTTCAATAACTTATGTTGCTGTAGAGTTTCACGAGAAACATTCAACGGTAAATCGTCCGAATCGACAACGCCCCTCAAAAAACTCAAATATTTCGGAAGTAAATCGCTGAATTCGTCCGTGATGAAAACTCGCCGTACATAAAGCTGCGGAGAAAAAAAAATTATAATTTTACTCGATAAACGAACGACAATCTACTAAGACGCACGTCGAAAATCACACCAAATCTCTAATACGCGCAGTTACATACCCGCGAACACGGTACATTACATACATACTACTCGTTCGTACATTAGCGTAAATTTTGTACTGCGAGAGTCGTAATTTTCGATACGAATTTTTTCTCGAATTCAACGCGTCGTTGTTTCGTTTACAACGAGCACATTTTTTTTATTATCGAGTATTATTTTTTTTTTCTTTTTTTTTCATCATCGTCTGTACCCCGCCTACGTATAGGTAGGTATGTAAGAAAAAAACAAAAACAACGCGAGCTAAAAAAAAAAGAAAAGAAGCGAGACCGTCGTTTCGAAAATCGGAGCCTACAAAAGGTACGAAAACTCGCACTCGGTCGTACCTTAATGTTATCGGTAACAGTTCCGTATCTGTTGAAGCTGTCGGAAGGCTGCACTTTGGGTACGAATAATAAGGATTTGAACGATACTTCTCCTTCGGCGTTGAAATGTGTTTGGGCCAACGGGTCTTGAAAATCTTTTGTGAGAGCTTTGTAGAACTCCACGTACTCTTCCTCGGAAATTTCATTCGGTCTGGAAAACACGCAAGATGGAAGGAAATTGATCGAAGCGAATCGGGCGGGTTAAACCGAGGTTACACGCGACTACTCACTTTCTCGTCCATACGGGTTTGTTGTCGTTGAGCAATTCCCAATCCCAAACGGTTTTTTCGACGGTTTTAGTTTTCGACTTATCTTTCTCTTCGGACGCTTCTTCGACGACCTCGTCGTCTTCGTCGTCTTTCGATTGCTTCGCCTCGACGTCGTCGGATGCTCGTTCTTGATCCGGCTTTTCTTCCTCCAGCGGCACTTGCTCTTTCACGGTCTAAACGAGAAGATAATCAAAACGTAATTTCATCGTCGCCGATACCGAATACGGAAAGAGAAAAAAACGTATGACGGCCGGATGCGATGCGATGCGATGCGATGCGCAGTAGGCCTACACGCTGCACACCTTACTGGTCCACAGATAGATGGGAAAATTGATGAACTGCGAATACTTGACGACTAGATCTTTCAAAGCTTGCGGATCCGTGTAGTCGCTAGCTTCTTCTTTGAGTTGTAGGCTGCGTAAACGATACGGTAATTAAGCGCGCATCGAAAACGGTCGTGTCTATTCGTAGCGTATTGTATTTCTACACGCGCGCGTACGCGAGCGGCCTGTCACATAACACTAACCTGACTTGCGTTCCTCGTCCGAGGGTCGAGCCTCTCGGGTCGGGTACGATTGAAAAACTACTCGCGTCTGACTCCCAGATGTGTTGCTGGTCGTCGTTATGCTTCGAGGAAACGATCACCTTGTCGGCCACTGAAATAAGGCCAAACCGCGGGTAAAGAGTAGGTAGACAGGTAGGCATCTAACTACCTACTAACCGGTAGCCGGTGGCAATAGCGCCGACAATTTACAAAAATGTAACGCGAACCGCTAACGTTGCTCACCTAAGAAGGCCGAATAAAATCCGACGCCGAATTGTCCGATCATGTCGTTGAGATCTTTTTGGACGGCGGCGTTTTCATTCATTTTACTGAGAAACTCGGCTGTTCCGGATTTAGCGATGGTGCCTAGATTTTTCACTAGATCATTTTTAGTCATTCCGATACCGGTATCGGTAATATGGAGCATGCGTCCTTCTTTGTCAACCTGTAATCGAACGTACACGGTTATACGCATTTTACGCAGGTACTAAGTACTAACGTACACGCGCAGGCGCGGACGCTGACGCGGGTATATCTACGTACTTTTATTCGGATGGACAGATCGTCGGTAGCGTTCAACGAATTCGGGTCGGTCAGCGACAACAAACGAATTTTATCCAACGCGTCGGAAGCGTTGGAAATCAGCTCTCTCAGGAATATCTGAATAACAAAATATCGACGCGTTGACGAACGAATTGAAAAACTTGAAATCGTTCGCTTCCGGTCGAGACTATACCGAGAGTGCGGACGCACCGTGCAACGGCGCACGCAGATTCCGCACGCGTTCACGTCGCAACGAATCATTTACACCGGACACGATACGATACGATACGAATTACGATACGATACTCACGTCTTTATTTCGATATAACGAGTTGATGATAAGTTTCATCATACGATTGACTTCGGCTTGGAAGGTGAAATTTTCGGCTTTTAGTCGAATCTCTTTCATCTGAGCTACGCTCAAACCATCTAGCCGTATTCGTTCTTCTTCTTTGATGATAATTTCGTCGTCTGAAATCGAAAACGACGCCCATTATTGGCCACATTGTATCGGACGAAGAGCGTGCCGTCCTCGAATCGCGAATAACGAAAATCGAGGCGAACAAATTCGAACGTAGCCGAAATAGAAAACGGTACAACGAGTACGGGCAACGAACCTGTTTTCGATGCTCTTCTGCTGGCTCCGAGATCGGCATCCACGACTGCGGGATCCGGCGACACGGCGGCATCTTGAGCAACCGTGTATTTGGTCAAACCTAGAACCGTTTATCGCCAACGTTACGTTACAACTAAAATCGCTACTACAACGGCGCCGCAACGCGCTGACCGTGCTACTTACCCAAAAAACACGCGAAACACGTCAAAAACAGGAAAATTTTCGCTCTCATTTCGGACTCTCGAGTTGATACCAAAAAACTAACGACGACAAAATATCAACGTATAATCGCGAGAATAATACAATTTACAAATACTATCCGCGCAGGGCGGTTCTGGAATGCCGATGCCGGCGTATCAGTCTAGTTAAGCTAGCCTTCTTACTACTTACTTGGGTCTACTCGAAGCGAAATCCGCTTACCGCCAGGCGGTTGAGCAACGCCGATCCGCGAGCCGAGTCAAGCTCGAGACCAATTTACAACTATAAAACTGGAACCCGAAGTCGAACCGGTACCGTACTGTACCGTACCGATCGAGAATTATTATCGAATTCGAATTACCAACGTCTTAGTTTAGTGGTCGTGGTCGTAATTAATACAAAGTATAAATTCAAATTCGAGTTTCGACGACCAATGTTCGCGGTAGTCGAATACAAATCGCGACGGGGAACGTAAAATTCGCACCTCGGTCTCGGTACGTGTAGTGAACTAGCGACTAGTGAGTAGCGAGAGTGAGCTAGCTTGCTTTTGCTACGCGTTTGCCGGGGCCGGCGCAGCCCAGCAGCAGCAGAAATGCCAACCAAGCGACCAATAATGTTAACACACGAATATGATTAGCACCAATCGTAAGCCGGAACGTTGTCTACAGCCAGAGCGACAGCTCAATTAACGCAGTGTTGCCCGAGTGTTACCAAAAAATGAATAGTAATTTTAACGTTTGGCGTGTAGCAAAAGGCAACATCGGCCGTTTGTTTGTTTGTTTGTTTATCATTTATCAGCATCGGTGTTTATTGATAAGGAAATTCGCGTGTTTCGCATGTGTTTCGTGGTGCGTACATGAGGTGTAAATGAAAAAAAAAATTTCCGTCAATTTTTTCTCAGTAGTCCGCAGTAGTCCTAGTGCGCTAAAATGAGTACCGCTAGTAAAGACGTTGGCATCTTTACCGACGATGCCGCTTTTTTGCCCGACAAAAAAAACAAAAAGGGAATAATATATCTATCAACTTTACCGAAGAATATGAACGTTACCAAACTTCGTGAAATCATGGAAAATTTTGGACAAGTCGGCCGCATCTACTTGCAACCGCAATCGATAAGTAAGTAAGCGATTTCAATACGAACAGTAGTGGTTACTACGGACGCGCACGTGCGATTTTCGTGAAATGCGTTCGATATTAATTAGCGCCACGTTGAAACGTTTCTGCGTAGAAGGAAAAAATAATAAAAAGCCGTCGAAACAATTCTCCGAAGGATGGGTCGAGTTCGAAAAAAAGCGAGTTGCGAAAGAGGTAGCTCGCGGTCTGAATAATAAAAAAATCGAATCTAGGAAAAACAGCCGACTATTCGATTACCTCTGGAATATTAAATATTTATCCGAGTGAGTAATATCGCGCGTTTCTGTAATTGACGATTAAAAATACCGATAATCAGTTCGCAAAATACCCTTTAAATCGCGAATGTGTTTTCAGGTTCAAATGGACGCACTTGAGTGAAAGAGTAGCGTACGAACGCGCCGTTAGAAAACATCGCGTGAGAATGGAAATTGCGCAAGCTAAACGAGAAGCCGCCGACTTCTCTTCCAAAGTAGACCTCAGTCGTAAAATTAAAATCAATGCGGAGAAATACCGCTCGCAAACCGATTTTAATATGCCCTCGAAGTTGCCGGTGCAAAAACACACCGAAGAATATTACAATGAAAAACGAAAGCAGAAAGGTGTGAAAGATCGACGGGAAGACGGAGTCGAACTACTCAAATCATTGTTTTCGTGAAAATCAAACAACAACGAGCCAAAACGCGATAAAAATTTATTTCAAATCGTCGAGTCGTGCCGACGAACGAAAACAAAATTGCGTCGTCGACGTACTACTATTAACGAACGATGCGGCCGCCATTGCGCGGATGATATGCGAGCGGAACTCGAATCGCATCCGTTATTTTCACTCGACTCGGTCGGCGCTGCCTTCTTTTTCGTATACCTCGCCGTGCTGCTCGACGCTGTCGTCGTTGTCGACGTCGTCTTCTTCGGGAGCTTCTGTAACGCTGACGTCCACGTCCATAGGCTCGGAATTTTCATCAACGGTCGACTGACGAACGCGTTTCGAAAAACCAACGAAAAAATTGTTCGCTTCGTTAAAACGCCGATACTCGCGAATGTGTATATGTAGAAATGCGAATAAAATACCGCTCGTCTAGCGAAACTGTATTCATACCTGACTTAATATATCTTGACCTTGGAGATCTTTGTTACGCATACTGCCGACGAAAAACGCCTCCGCGCACCCGTTGAATACCATCACATTTTTCACTTTCAACAGTATCGATTCCAAGAGGGATCTCGTGCTCGGTAAGTACGCGCATAAAACTGCATCTTCGGTCAACTGAGGCGAAAAAAACAAAACAAGAACACCCGCTAAAACTGATTGATCGGGTTTTTAAACGCTCGACGTTGGAAAGAACGGAAAAGGTTACTTTACTTTGGTATTGTCGCATATTTTTTGCAAATATCGCGTAGTAATTTGTAAAGTTTTCAAAATTTGCGTTACTAAACTACTTTCCGATCGAAATAACGTCGAGCAAATAACGACGCCGTGATTCAAAAACAGACGCAATATCGGAGGGACGCCTTTCACGAAGCAAATCAAATTACTGCGAACGTATTGGCATTTGAGTACGCTCACTATCGAGTCCAGCGTATCCATAACCTTCAGCCAGACGTTCAATTTATCTTGGCGCTCGGTATCGCGATCCAACGCTTGTTTCGCCGCATTCGCGAGGATTTTCAATAAAACGCGCAACAACACGTTGCAATTCGCTCTGTGAAATGTCGGCAATACGTAATTAGCGATTACTCGGTTGCGATCGTACGCGTCGATATTTTTTGCAAACCTGTTTATATTCGGTAACGTCGTTAAAGACGAATCTTTGTTATTCAGCGTCGATATTTCGTCTTTCAACCAATCGGACATGGAGTGAACGGCTTTCAATTTATTATTGGAGGAATTGAAAAACGCCGATATCAGGTATTCGATATGTCGATTGAAAGTCGCGCCTTTTTCCTCGTATCCGTCCCACGTGTACCAGCGATGCGACAGAAATTTCCAACACATATTCGCTACGCCAGAAACGACCGTATTAATTTCACGTTCGCGTTCGCGTTCACGTTCACGTTCACGCGACGCGACGCGACACCTATCCGTAATAAAAGCGAAATCCGTCACTCACTTAATATTTTACTGATTTCTCTCTGCTCGGAATGTTTGTGTAGCGCTTCGATAACGTTTACAAGATTGAGCGCGCATTCCAAGTGAAGCGCAGATTCTTGAAACGCGCAAAAATAGCCGCAACATTCTTTTACAAGAACGTCGATTTCGTTCGATTTTTCCCAACTTTCTAACCTGTTGGCAATTTTACCGAGCGCAGCTACGAAAGAAACAAAATTAAAACTAAAAATAAGGTAAATACGCGGTCCGGCGCGCAATTTTCACAATTTTACGTAGCAAAACGAGTGCAAAAAATAAAAATAAAAATAAAAAAGTCAAAATCGAATTACGATTTTTAAATTAAAACGCATTACCGACGAATAATTCTTCGTTAATCGCATCTTCGAAACCCGACCAACTAAACACGATAGATAAGGCTTTCAAAATTAGGGCAAACGAACATTTTATCTCCTTGGTTTCGGAAACAAACATACCGGACGCGTCGAAAACGTTATCGTTGGTCGATAATAGCGTCTGAAAGCACGGAGACGGAGAATAAATTTCGACAATTTGCGCTTTTAGTCGCTTACTTGGCAAAATTGGGCGACGGCTTCCAGATGGGCGCATAAACGTGGAATCAGCTTGACCATATTTTTAACTATCAATTCCGGAGCTTCGGTGTATAATGAACTGCACGTGATGCCGACATCCGAACTGGCCGACGCATTCTTGAACGGTAACTTTTTATTGCCGGATATCAAAACGAATTGCAATTTTTCTACCAGATCTTCCATAATGAATAGCAGCTCGGACGGTGTGAACTGCGCCGCAAATTCCCAATCCTGGAAGCGTACGAATAATACGTATACGTACCGATATACCGATATACCGATATACCGACGTAGGTAATCAATTTGATTTGTAACGTAGGTGACAATTAACATTTAACACGTAGGTAGTAGGTACACCTAGAGACGTACCGTACGCGTACAGTTTCCACTTTGGACTGGATATCGAAGAGAACTCGAGTACCGTACGCGTACGTCGCGTCGTGTCGCGTCGTTCGAGGTTACGCGATAGCTCGCTTTACCTTTTCTTGTTCGGCGTCCAAGCTCAACGGTAAAGTGAGCATAATCCAAATATCTAAATCGAGCTCCCGGAAAAATCGCTTGTAATTTTTCATATTGGCGACGTGTTGTTGGTACGGTTGGTTTTTATCCTCTTCGTGGTCGGATTCTTCGAGAAAAGTAGTCTGTTGAGTGGCGTTGGTTTGGGAAACGCCAACGTTGGTATTACGCGCCACCAAATGCCTGCGAATATCCGGCGTTTTCTTGTCGTCGCGTTTCTTTTTTTTATCGGCGGCGGCGGCGGCGGCGGCGGCGGCTGACTTTCTGCAAATACAAGTACGAGTACGAGTACGAATACGTGGCGCCGCGTGAAAATTTCCAACTCGTCGGCGTACGCGTATGCTTACCTTTTCTTTTTTTCGGCGCCTAACGCGGGAGGCTTGGCGATAGCTGTATGAAAATTACATTTGGGAGGGCAGTAATCGTTTGCGATAACGTGCGGCAAATGTTGCGCGATCAATTTTTGTAACCAGACCAACGTACGTAAACGAACCAATACCTGCGGACTCGATCAAATTATGTACATTCCGCTAACTAGGTAGTAGGTACATCGCATTAGTAAACGAACCTTTTTGCCGGCCGGTAATTTGATGATACGTGCGAAACAATTGATTATTTCACGAAACCAGTTGGCGAGGTGAAATAAAGAATCCATAATTACACTTTGTACCTGGGGCGTTTGTAAAGAGAATTCTTCCAACATTTTGGGCGCTGGCACTACAACCGGACATTCGAGTAATCCGTCGATTTCGCGCAGATCTTCGTATTCTAAGCCGCGAATTAAACGTAACAACGACGGCAGTACTAAAGAATACATTCGTAACCTGTTTCAAAGGTAAACCCTCGCCAATCAAATCGCTGCAATGCGAAATACGTAGAACAACAATAAACGACAAACGGTACTCGTACCCGGCGCTAGCGTTACTATTTTGCTCCTCTATCAAAGTCGGCGTTAAATTCAACACGACGAATTCTTCATCCTCGTTGAGTCCGAATTTCAAGGCACATTCCACAAACTCTCTGCGTAACAATTTTCAACCAAGTCAAATGCGCGTGTACGTGTACGGTGTACGGTGTACGGCGTACGTAACCGTTCGATTAATCGTTAATCCGATAAAAATAGGCCGAAATCTTACGTTTCTTTAACTTCGTCGTTGCATATCAAGAAATATTTCTTCATGTTTTCTTTCATTATCATCGAAGTGTAAAACTGCGATATCGACAGAATAACGGTTACGGTAATATTATACGTACGTACGAAAAGACTAGGCTTTCGTGCGTGATTTTCCTCGGAACAAGGTATACATTCGTATATAACGCGGACTCACCAAAAGCGATTTATCCAAATTTTTACATTTCATCAGCATCAAAGAGAACTGATCGAATGCTAAGCCTTGCGCTTCTGGAAACGTTCTAGTACCGTCGATGATTAAACCTACGAACAAAATCGAAATCAAAAAAAAAATGAATAAATAAATGAATAAATAGATAAAAAACCGTTCTACGAGGAAAGATAGACGAAGCGAAGAAAGCAAAACACGAGTAGATACGAACGTAGAAATGGTAAGGCTTTTTTCGCTCTGGCGGATAACTGATTTTCATCGAAATCATCGGAAGCTTTATCGGGCCAAATATTCGTCTCTTCGTCGGGTTGCATAGCGACGTGTTTTATAGCCATAACGGCGCTAACGATTCCACATTTGAGTAATCTGTTAAAAATAATTATCCGACGTATTCGAGTATTATAGGTATTTTTAATTCGCAATTTCACACGCGGCGAGATTTCAAATTATACCAATAGGTAGGTAGGTAGGTAGGTAGGTCGAGTACTTACTTTAAATTCGAGGATGTTACGCGCTTCTCGATTAATAAAATAATATCGTTTTTGAGAGAAATAGTATCGGAGGTCTCTTCGACGCATTCGGCGAAGGCTATACCGCATACCATATCCATCAAATGTTCGACGTCGTTCAGCGGCAAATCCACCAATTTATCGAGTAGAACCTGAGACGTAGAACACGAATTAGGTAGCGGTAGGTACGAAATAATTTTACAAGCGATACGAATTTCATTCGCCTTCTTTTACACGTTTTTTCAAACGCGTCGTAAACGAATAAGATATCAACGAAACGCACGCCCGCGGCATCGCTTACTCTAAATAAAATTGCCAGCGGGCGAATTTTTTCTTTGTGTCGATCGGCGATCCGAGATAATATCTTGGACGCTACTTGAGAATCGTTCGTATCACCGGCTCCGATATACGCTAATAATTCTGTAATTATAGTTCGGCGCGATTGCAGTTCCAACTGTTCAAAACACAACCTACGACAGACAACCGACGATTACTCGAATATGGTCGCGAATACCCGGTCGAGAATAATCACCAACGTAAACCAACAAGTAAAACGAGCTTGCGAATTCCGTTTGAGTCGAATCGACAGATTTCAACATTTTTGATAAGATGGACACCATCGAAGGGAAATACTCTTTCAATACCTGAAACCGAAAGAAAAATTATACTCGACAGCCGAGATACGCGATATTTCTGAAACGACTGCGCTTACAGGCGTGAAATCAGCGAAAGTTTCCCCAATTAGAGCGACGGTAAATTGACCATTTTTGACGCGGCTTTTGAAAGTTATTTCGACGTTACGTTTTTTCGCACTGTCCGTACAGATATCGTACAAAATCAACATCACTATCACGTCCAGCGGTCTGAAATATCAACATTTAATAATATCCGCTCGTATCGCGATAACTGCGAACGTTAAATAGGTATGTAATACGCCTTTACAATTACGTATATGTAATAGGTAGGTACGTAGAAAGCTGTTTAATTTGTACATCGAACGCGTAATCGAATATCATCGTCGCGTCGTCCGTATTGTCAATCGACGCGGATTGTTTTTTTTTTTTTTTTTTTTTTTTTTTTTTTCGACAGCGAACGATTCGATTAAAACCAGCTTCTACGGACGTTTCGCGAATTAATACGGATGACGAGCGTACCGCGAGGCGATCGAGTATTGGACATATTTCGTTCGAGGGTTCGCATTACGGACGATACATGCTAGATACTCGGATAATTAGCCGTCTTTAACAAACCTGTATTTTGTAGAAGCACTCGGCTGCGACATATTTTTATGCCAAGCGTCCGCTAAAGGTTTACAAGCTAAAAAGCCATTTCTGATATGGTTAAATATTAGTATCTTGATCGCTGGCTCGTCGATTTCAACAGCGCCATCAGCGCAATCTGTATTCTGTAACGAAAGGCGGGTATGTTTGGACGAAAATAATTCGGCCCGTAAACCGTTAATCACCTGCAAAAATAAAAATGAAACGCATTTCGCGGACGGCTACCGATCGGCATCGCTACTACCAGGCTCGTCGTTACCGTCTTTTCATCGCACATACCTCGTCGTAAGATTCGGTATCGCTCGAAAATAGTAAAAATTTCACTATATTCGGAACGTACTCTATAGTACAACTTCTCAAAGAGTCCGTCAGACTTCGACACACTTCTCTTCGAATTTCACTTTGAATAGATAGGTTGGTTAAAGCATCCAAAATTGACGGCATCAATTCCGGTTCGCATTGCAATAATTTACTATAAATGCGACAAAAAACGGAGCACTTTAAACGCCGCGTAATGTTTTCCGCGCAAAACACGGAGGAAACCTTAGACGAGTAAAACTACGTCGGTACGTATAATTAAAACCAGCGTCGAATTGCGTTTCAACGTTTTCATCGTCGTTATCAAAAATACGGCACATAATCGTACGTTCGATTACAGCCAATCGTATAAGCGAAAGGCGTTGTCGTTGCGTTGGTTTTAAAAATTTAGAACGAATATATTCGGTTTATTCGAATTTGCCTGTCGCCTCCGCGTGCGCCGCAAAATTACGCTTAATTCGCAAAAGCTACGCCAAAGCTACAATAAGTAATGTGGTCGAAAAGAGCAGGTTGCGCAGACAGTTTCGAATTAACTCGCGATATCGAACAGCGGACGACCGAAAAACGTAGGTAGTAGGTACTACGTATCAGCAATCGCGCGTTTATTATCTACAGCAAGCTCGATAGTACCTCAACTCGTTGGCAGCAAAACGATGTTCCGTATCCGCAATAATATCGGGTAAACATATTATAACTTCTTGTTGTATCTATTGAAAAAAAAAAGCAACAATAACATCGCTCGAATGCGAAATTGTAACGAAGCCCACTGGCGGGCTCGTCATTTCGAACCATCTCACCATTTTATCCGAAGAAGAAAATATAACGTCGAATAATCGTTCGCAGATTTGCTTCGAATTCGCTATACTATTTAGATATCTGAACGGCTGTAAGATTAATCTCACCCACACGATAGAAGAAATGTTGCAATGTGTTCTGAAAAGTCAACTCATCGCGTTAGAATTTGAACGAGACGAAATAATAACAGCCAGTTTCGCTCGGGCATAAACTCCAAGTGTACAAACTCGTCATTCTGTAGCGCCAACTCTCCCAATCGGTCCAGCAAAAAATCGGCCAACAGTGGCTGCAATTCTTCGATTTGCAACAACAATCGAATCAAACTTTCCTGCGTGTTTCCTCGTGCAACGTCGCATTCGTTGCAAGTCTGAGAATCGACAGAAGAGAAATGTTAGCATTACAAGCATCGCTCTTTACTTAGCAAGTAACCGACAGCGGCTTCCAAGTCGGTTACATTATAGCGTACGTGACCTGTACGCGTGCAAGTACGCTATTAAGAGAAAATACGCACCACTGTGGGCGACAAAGACTTGAGAAAATTCCTTTCGTTCGAATAGTATCGCTGAAAACTTTCCATAAACTTTTCCGCGTTTTTTTCTGACAATAACTTGGAGTTTAGCGTTCTTACAAACACCGCCTGATCAGTTCCTAAACGAGACGAGTGTCGAGAAAATTAATACGCGGAATAAAATTCGTTTCGTACGACGCCAGCAAAATAAAGCGTGCCGAACCGCAAGTTGGTCTACAAGATAATTGCGCTAGTATTGCCAATAAGCAACTTACGCAAAATATTCGACGATTCTTCGGTAATGCGCAAACCACAAGTGGAGAAGATGTTTACCAAGTCGTAACGTTCGTTAGTACTTGTTTCATTATCCGGCTTGCCTACTCCGCTGTCGATAACACTCGAAGACAAATCGTCACATCGTCGAATAGATTTTTCGGTGTTATTTGAAGAACAGGCCACTGGTTTACTCGCCACTCCGTTAGTTTTAACTTTCTTATATCGCTTCAACATTATTCAGCAACTGAAGTTTCTAAGTCGCGATCAAAATCGGTGAAATGGAAAACCAGAATTACAATTGCCGAATTACACGCGACATGAGGACATGATCGCGGTGCATTTGCTAGCATCTGCGGCGATATCGGCGTCGTCAAAATTATGATAAGCCCGCGAAAGCCTCAACTTGCATCTGGGTGCAGACTAATTTTCAGTGTTGCCAGATTTTTGAAACCTCAACCCGCCGATTCGCACACTTCAACCCGCCCAAAGCGCCCAAAAAAAGCCCAAAAATTAGTTAGTATTTTATTTTACTGATAATTTACTAGTATTTAACGGGTAATTTACCTATTGTATCGGTATTTTCGTCTTTTAACAACCCTTTCGATAAAAGGAACACTTCAAAACCTTTCAACTCACTCTCCGTACAGAAATAACACGAGTAAAACCTTTATGACAATATATATTTAACCAAGCATCGTTTCTTATTATATAACATTGCAGAACGATAGACGAAACGACACAGCTTCGCGAAAGTCGAAACCTTTTCGATGGCGTTGAATTTTGGCGGCAAACTGGTGGTGGGGAGAACTCCATGTCGATATTAGCGTGCTCTTTCGTTCTTTCTCTGAACTTTCTGCCCGTCCCACGCTCTAGGTGGCACCACAGAGGGCGCTGGCTGCTGCCACACTATAATTACCCGTATTTTCAGGGCTGTGATCAGTGTTGGAAAAACCGAAACTCAAACTGAAACCGAAACCGAAAAAAACCGAAAA
>FIZU01037849.1:0-13916 GCA_900064475.1 Pseudococcus longispinus
AACATGTTATTTTGGTCTCCTGTAAAATTTGATTTTTTGACTATGGTCGTTTTTTAAAAAAACGCTTCAAGTGTGTGTAGCCCTTCCATCAACAAGGCCTACAGATGCTAAATTTCAGTTTAAAGATAGAAGGACTAGGGTTATCAGCTTTACAGATACATTACTTTGACAATCACACAACGGAATTTTTTTAATTTCTAGGATAGTTTTGCACTTTCCTAAGTCAATGATTTTCCTCCCTTATCAATTACCTACTTCAACTACCTATTTATTACGACCAATGATGAAGAGGCATGAAAAGAGGGTCACTCATGGGGTTACTCATGCACTCATGATGTGACCACGTCACGGTCATTGTTTACCCACCTACAGCTGAGGTCATAGTCTATGGGTGAGGTAAGGAAACACGTAAATGAAAACACTGTCAATGTGTCCATCCGCCGTTTGGTGAACTTGTTGTCGTTTGAAAGAATTTAGCGGGCTACCCGTCGAAATAGTTTGGTTTCTTTAATTTAATTCGGTTATTAATTAATTATTTAGTATCCATGTTCGCGTATGAATATTTATCGTCGGCAGTGATGCCAAAATTAGAAAACGATTTCACGTTTTATTTGTAAAGAGTGAAGTGATGATTTGCAGTAGCGTCATATTACGAATATCGGTTATACATTCTGCTAATTCCATTGATTGGCAAAATCTACATTCGATTCCAGGTAAGATTTGATTCAAATGTCAAACTCCATGAACATATCGTTATCGTAAGGTAGAATTTGTTACGTATTTGTATTACTTATCGCCGATAACGTTCTACGAGTAGTCGAGTATCGTAACTATAAAATATCGTATTGCATGTAATGCAGTACTTACCTGGATTATCAGCTCTAAATCTAAATACAACATATCCATTATTTGGTACAGCTATCGTGTCTTTCGCTGGCGGTAAGTTAAAATGCCTGTCTAGTAATCCTCTTCTATCTAAATCTAAAGCGTGTTTCAAGTTGATCTTCTTGACGCCTTTATCTGGCGAACGTCCCATACCAATTACATGGAATGAGTATCCGTGCAAATGGAACGGGTGACTTAAGTTGGGAGATTGAACTAGAAACAGAAAAGATAGTCGATTAAAATTTCAAAATTAGATACATTCCGACCAGTACTCTTGTTTAATTATCAACATGTCGTTATTACCTTCGTCTACTAGTACGACTTCGACGACTGCGTGCATCGGTATATCTACTTTATGCACGCACATACAATTTCTACCACAGTTGGCTGGTTTGTTGTCACCATTGCAGAAACTCTCCGGCGGAATGTCGTCGACCTGCGATAACATCGGAGATGGTGGTGAAACGTAGGAGATTTCGTCAACTAAACTGATCACATGATCTCCTCCGTTCGGTGCGACTGTAAATAAGATGAATGAATAACACGACGTGATGATGGATGCAAAATTTGATTGTTTGGATTGGGTTTACCTAAGTATCTGTTGTACTGGTGAGCTTGGAAGAGTTCTTCCGGTCTGTAGAATAAGAATCTAAATGGTAAGAAGATTTTCACATCGGGTCTTTCTTGTAGTAAACCTTTATCGATTGGTTTAGCGTTCTTGAGCTGATTGATACAAATTGCATCGGTTCGAGGACGATTGCAAACTGCATCCAGAGGGTTTAATACCTGCAATGAGGTAATCGATGTAATACACGATGATTATCTAAACTCTTGAACGAGGTGTATTTTCATTGGCATCGTAAAGCTACACGTAGTGTTCGAAAAAGTATTCGTGGTTTGCTGTATCTCCCACATAATCAAATTCCACAAAGCATTCGCATTGCAAAAGAGCATCCTTGAGTGGATTAGTTCAATTAATCACAGATAGGATTTTGTTTGGAAAGACAATTGACATTTTAGTACTGTTACACCCTAAGTATACCTGTGTTGGCTGAGTTCATCATTGATTTGACATTATATCGGTGTAGCAATCGATGCGTGAATGAAAATCACCTCCTCTTGTCATGATTTATTTTACCCACGTACAAACAAACGATCGTATACTGCACTATTCCCCGGTTCATACCGTACAAAACTTTTTTCCACATTATTGTAAATTTATACCTTACGTAACGCGCGCGCGCGGTACAAAAAAACCAGAAAAACGTGCAAATACAATCGTGTGTTTGTAAGTTTAATAGTTGAAAAAAGAAAAAAAGAGTAAAATTAATGTATATTTACAACGCCTTGTGGTAATCCCACATCGTAGGTCGGCGGTCTTGAAGTAGGTTGATATGGCCCGCGGGCGTATCGCAGTATTCCCAGTTGTTGCACCCGTTTACGTCCACATTCACCTAAACCGCGTACTTGTATCCAGTAAGCGCCGACCGGCTGCTCAGCATTTATTACAAAATCATATCGTTCGCCTAAAACAACCACACGTTGATTCAAGACATTCGTCAGTCGCGCACTCGCACGATATATTACGAGGTACTTACCGGAGAATGATATAATAGTATTCACAATAACAGGATGCACTGGTTCTCCATCCGTGGCAATCAAGATCAACGGGTGCCCTTGGATGGTCAGCTGTGCAGGACATACCGATGCGAAAGAGTTTATCATACGGAATCTGTATCGTCTTCCAGGAGTTATGGTGAATGTTTCCAATGGGGTGTTTGTACTGTATCCGGTCATCGGATCCTATCAAACCAGCAAATTCCTATCAGTCAGTGACCCAATTCTAATTATTCCCAATCCCAGGGCATGAAAATATCTAACTCACAGTAAATTGTCCTTTGCCATTAATCAATATAGTTTCTGGATCTTGACCAGTATTAGCTGCTAATCTTCCCGGATATCTTTCAATGGCGTCTTCGTGCAACCAATCCGATAACAACATTATGTGCGTAGTTAAATCGTAATCATACAAGTGACTGTTTGGATCCAACGAAGGGGCTTGTCGTACAACAATACTACCGTATATACCGTCCATTTTCTGTAATCCTGTAAAAAGCTCGCAAATGTTAGAACGTTCGTGGAACTTGTCCAACTTACTCGATATAGAATTTCGCGCTGTTTTACCACATTTAACTAATACGATAATAAATAACGAGCGGTATCGCCGCCTTTTTTCATCTCCCAGACTTGTGTACTTCCGTTTTAGCAACTTTTCTCGTGTGTATGTGTGTGTTGATCGAAAGAAGTAGTTGCATCGATTCTTTAGTACGATTGGTCTGATTTTTTTTTGTTTGCAAAATGGGAGTATTATTTGTAGATGGGTACATTGCTTACGTAGATTTGTGATAGGAATAAGAGGTATTTGTAGAATTCGTATTGTAATTTCGGAAACCTACGAGCATTTCAGTTTTTTTTTTAAATAGCCTTGTCTGTGGTATGCAAGTGCATAAAATTTTTTCCTCATTTCAATATGATAATAGCTAGGAGCTACTCGTAAAAGGGATAATGTTTAAAAAATGAGATTAAATTGAGAACAGCATGAGAAAATAAAAGTTCAAATGTTGAGAGGACCTAAATTTGAAATTTTAATTAGTCTATAATCAGTGTTCAATAAAATGAGGTGGGGAGGGGATGGGACTCCTAAAAAGTTGACGATTTGAAAAACCTAGGAAGGACAGACATATTTAAGTAATGAATGGTAAATTGAAAACTGGACAAATTTTGTTATGATGACTTTTTGCCTATTATCAAAATTGAAGGAGCAAAACAGCATTTAAAGTAGAAAAAACTTCAGAATTTTGAATTTTTTGTCAACTTTGAGTATGCTCAGCTCCTTCAATTTTGATGATAAACAAAAAGTGATCATAACAAAATGTGTCCAGTTTTTAAAGTACCGGTCATTACCTTCACTGAAATTTATTTCGAAATTTTTTTGTTGCAACTCATGTTTATAGCATCTTCAGTTTTAAAATTATGCAAAAAAGTATAAGGATGGAATTTATTTCGTTTTTGATTTACTACCCACTTCTATGATTGAAAATTTGTCTTGATTCAATTTTTTTGAAAGCTCGTTTGCCCCTTCAATTTTCAAGATAGGCAAATTTCTCATCTTATGTTTTTTTGCAGTGTAGTACTCGGCTAGGAAACCCAAAGTTGGCTTTATTAAGTACAAAGTGTAGGTGGAAGGTGGTGGTAAAAATACGAAAATTTATGACTTGAAATTTTTTCCACTTTTTCCCAGACAAATGTGATTTTTCTCAATTTTTTTTGCTCAAAATGCAAAATCTTCCAGTGTAAGATTTTGAAAAACATCCAAAAAATTATTTACCGCTTACTGTGTTTTTTATTAACATTTTTGAACAATTTTTCGTAATTTTTTAATCAAGTTTTCATAAAATTTCAATGATTAAATAAGAATTGAACATACTTGTCTTTGTTGAAAAAAATCAAGGAGTGGAGTGGGAGTTATAGGAATTGGAGTTATCAGAGTTATAAGAAGTAAAGTGAAGGAGTGAGACCATAATGGGCGTGAGGAGTGGAGGTAGGAGTGGAGCTTGAAGAAAAAATTTGGGAGTATTTCAACCACTACTCTTGCAATACTGAAATTTTCACATAAAAAAGACGTCCAAAAGCTGAAATTTCATCATTTGTAACCGTCCATGAAAAAAAAGACCTATTGTCACAAAATTCCATTTCGAAAAAAACGCATTTAAAGTTTTAATGTGTTCAAACTGATTTTACACGTGTTTTTTCGAAATGTGATTTTGTGACACTAGGTGCCTTTTTTCATAGAGGGTCACATTTATCATTTTTTTCTCCCACATTTTATCAATTTTTAAAATATTGATGCTAAACCTATCGATTTTTAAATATTTCATATCGATATTTTCATACTACTGATTTAAAGCATTGTAAGTGTGGGAACATGAAATGTGAAAAAAATTGCAAAAGCTCAATGTGAGTCGTTTGCCCTTGAACAATCTTTTTAATCGTAAAAAGAATATCATTTTCAAACTCAACGTATGCAAAAACCTTGAAATCGATATACATGACATATTTTTATCTTTTTTTCAAGTCATATGCCCTCCACCCTACTTCTCCCTCTCATATTGGGGGTTGATTACTAGATGATGTGAAGGTGTATGTGTGTGTTTGGTGGTGTCAGTATATTTAAAACATAAAAATCGTTTAATTAAAGTACCGTACGTGTTGAAATAAAAACCATATTTGTAAAAGTGGAAGGGATGGGGAGGGGGTTGGAAACTGCGAGAAGTGATAACATATCGTCATGTATATCGATTTCTAGGTTTTAAATGATGCTGATTCCAAATGTAGTGTTCAATTTTGCTTTAGGTTAGATTCAAGCAAGATGAATAGAAACTTAAGGCAAAAAATTTCTTATACCGTTACCAAATACCGATTAGAATTGAACATAGATTTATAGCGGAGAGGGAAAAAAGGCGTAAATTTTCTCAAACCTTGTGCAAGTACTATATTATTGAATAAGTATAATACTACAGAAAACAATACGACTGATAGCCAAGTTTTTCCTTTTTTATAATACGAGCAAGTAGTGCTATTCTGGAATAATTACCAAGATAGACGACTTTCTATCATCGTAAAATTGTACTAGGTAATGTTATATATTATAATGAAATGTGTACGCATATGTATATGTACCGAACGGTATTCATGCTGTATAGGAACATTGTTATGTATATTTCAAGGTGGAGTCAGTCTCAAAGTGTATTATTGTGGCATGTTTGTCTTAATGCAATTCTCTTAATAATGACCTACATATATGATGAGTTAATTCACGGGCAAAAAGTAAGAGTAACGTTATTTCTCTTTGTCTTTTTTTTCTGCCATTTTTCATGTGTAAAAGCAACGTTGCTGGCCACGGCGGCGATAATGGCAAATTTAACGACGTTCGTGTATACCTAGCTATACGTACCTGCAACTTTCTAAACGATACAAATTAAGGATTTAGATTTAGCTTTCGAATTTTCAAAAATCGTATCCACTCATCAAACAAGTCAGGTCGTCTAGAATTTTGCCAGCAAACCAGTCGATGAATCATCGCAGGAAATACGCGACAACGTTGCGAAATAGAAAGCTAATAGATATACGACGATTGCCTAAGTGAATAAAGTAGCACCCTTGAAAAATGAAAAAAAGAGGGTCCCCGAATTTCAATCATACCGATGATTTGGTGTCATTTTGCCGCAAATCGCAGTGAGCTCTCACTTTCGATGGTAATGCAGAAAAAAATTCTCGTTTTGTAGGCGTAGGTACCACGAGCATTGATGAAATGTCGCGTGTTATTTTTACAATTTCAAGTGCCACAAACGAGCCAAATATTTGTATACCGTTCACTTCTGATTACCATTGGCGAGGGTACGTCGTACATAGCGATATCGGTTAAATACGAGCACGTTAACCAATACACAGAGAGGTCAATAAATTGTCTAAATTAAAAACTAGTTTGACGCGCGGTGAAAAACTACAACCGATGGTTACAACCGCGAATTGCCCGTTGGAAATACTCTAGTGCGTGCCTTGCCGATCTTTCGATGTCGTGCCGCCTCGCCGCCATTCCGGTACCTTTCAAAACATTGTTAGTTTTAAGAACACCCTGTTTTTATACAAATAATCACCGCGGCGTGTGCCGATCGCGCGCCAGCCTCAATTATTTATGCAAATACAACTCGAATGCGATCAGACGTGCTCGACGCGAGACGTTTGATTGACAAGGCCGCGGCGAATCTGTCAAATGCATAACGCGTGATGAAAGTAAAAGCTGAGCCTGGGTTCCGTTTTCTATTCGAATTTTTCTTCCTACGTTGCGTCGTACAGCTCGGCGAGAAAAATTTTCCAAGTTGCGGGCGACGAGGTAAAGATTAAGGAGAAATTGTACCTAACAGGTTTTTGTCTTGTTAACAAATGCGTCTATGGGTTGTCGAAGGTGTCAGCCAACGAGGCTTTGATTTATGACTTTTTTTGGATGGTTTTATCCGCAGGGGGTCGATGTGATGTTTAGTAATTAGAGTCGGTACGGTATTCTTTTACGTGAGACAATTAAAATTTGGAAATTTTTTAGAATTATCGATCGGTCGTTTCTCTTCCTTCCTTTTTATCTCAAAAGAATGGCTTGAAAGTGAAAGATTGTATTGAAGATTTCAGTTATCGTTGTTTTCCCATCAATCAGGTATTAGAGATGTATAAATTGCGTAATAAATTCTGATTGATGGGCAAAGAAAGGGAATCTAATTTGTTTGTTGCAATTTTTTCAGCGTATTTAACGTCATAGAGCTTCATTACTTCGTTGCATCGAAAATTCAGGGATCGATGTACCAAAGTTGGAATATTGAGAGGATAAAATCTCAAAATTTCCAACTGGTTTTTGAAAAATTATCTGATTAAAGAACTCAAAAAAATTGATGAGTCAAAAAAGCTGATAAATTAATTTTCCACAGGATATAATTTTATTCGAACTTCTAAACTTATATCTGTAGCATAACCAGACAGTCATTCAATGAGGTAGTGGAGGGGGGCTTGGTGAGAAAATTTTTTTTTATGCGAAATTTAAAATAGGTATCATCCATTAACTATTTTTTAAAGTTGAAAAACGTATATTGAGAGTGGAAATTTTTCAAAAAAAGTCATTCAAAAGCTTAAATTTCATCATTTTTAGGTCCAACATTTCAGTTTTAAAGAGTGGGTGGGGTTGGCGAGAAAAATGTAATTTCATGCAAAATTTAAAAAATACTCAATATTTTGTTGAAATAAGGAAAATTACTGAGCCTGAAGGAAGCGAGGAAGAAAATTTTTACAAAATAGGAATTTAAAAACTGAAATTTCAGCATTCTTAGACCCAAGTACAATAGATACAGTTTGTTAGAGTTGGCAAAATAACGTTTTCATTCGAAAAATTGAATCTCCCACATGAGTTTTCGATTCAAAAACCTCAGGCTGAGAATTTTCAACCGAACTCAAAAATTTTCAAATATTGAGGAGGGGCAAGCTGCCCCTGTCCACCGTTCAGTTCGACCCTGCGAAATTTAGAGGAAAATGATGGTAGGACATTTCTATATAAAAAACTATAATTTATATGTGTAACTTTCTCTGAAACAATGTTCTTTTTCAAAATTTGTAAACAATACGAAAACTTAGATTTAGTGGTTTATTTTTGTCCCAAAAGCAGGTCTGTAAAGAATTAGAGGATGATGAGAAAAACTACCAATTTATTTTCATAATAGTGGAATTGAAAAAAAAAACACTTGAAACAAAAATCGTGCTTACTTCGGTCTTTGAAAAATCGAATTTTTAATACGTAATTCGGAAGGAAAAATATTTTGAATTAATTGAAACGAAAAATATTTTCGAAAGAATAGTCCATCTCCAAAATTGAAGGATTTACGGGAAACGATTTTTCAAACATAAAATGGTTATGTAAAAATTCAAATGAATTTAGAAAATTCCGAGGTGTTGACGAAAAATTTCCATAACGACTTGGAAAAATATTATTTAAATGATGTTTTTATCTTTCATGTTGAATAACTTGTTGCCAAATACCATAAACGAAAACACGAAGAAAATACAAGGAAAATAACCTAATTTACTGAAAAAAAATTGTAAAAATACTCTATAATTATTTTCGGATTTACTTTATTGAAACAACATTCTTCATGATTTTCATGCTTAAAAACCGTTCGATAATTTATTTGAAAAGAGAAGGAGAGAAATGAGTAGGTTTGATTTTTTATCGAAACAAAAAATTGAAATTTTACTCTGTAGCTGCTTAATATTTTGAATGTTCTATTTCCATCTGCTTAATAACTGACTATAACCAAAAACCAAAACTAAATCACTCTAATACGCTGAAATCTCTTTAGGACTTTGGCATAGAGAAAGAACAATAATTATTATAATTTGAATTGGCAAGATATCTACTGGTTGCAAAAATAATGAAAAAGTCAAAAAATAGAATTTTCAGTTTTTTAATGCTTTTTTCTGCAAAAATGTTTGCTTTCGTTTCGCTCATGCCTCAATATATTTGGTTATTTTGATAAAATAATGGATATTTTGTTTAATTTTACATGAAATTTTTTTTTTCGAGAAGACATCCTCTTCTCCCCAACGAATGTCTGTCTGGCTTCCTTACTGCATATTATTATTAGAAAAATTGAGATAATTTTCGTTTTATTTTTTAAAGGTTCATTTTTTGTTTTTTGTTTACTTGTTGAAAAACGCGTTTTTTTGCATAAAATTCCCTTCCCCCTCCTCCTCCAAATGGAATTTTCAAAGGAATTTTTTTCCTAATTTTGAAAAATGGGTCGTTTAGTCATATTCCCAGGAAATTTTTTACTACTAGTCTGACCTTGATTCAAGTCATTTTTGAAGGAGTGGTTTTTTGAAAGTTTTGTGAAAAGTAGTGAAAAAATAGTGATTTAAAAAAAATCCTGGTAATCCGAAATAGCAGTAAAGCAATTTAAAATGTTAGAAATTGACAATTTTTATCTGAAAAACAAAATTTTGTCATGTTCAAATCTATTAATTATAGAAAAAATCTGTTCCTTTTACTTTGGAATGTGGATGGAAAAGTGAGAGAGGTGGATTGTGCTTCTTCTTACTGGTTCCTTTTATTAAAAATAGGAATTTTCGACTCTTGTTGTGGGTTTTTAGTTGATTTTTGAGAATCGAAAAATCAGCTGTTAAAATTGCCTTTACGGTTTACCTACATTTTTGTCCAGACGATAAGTCTCGTAATAATTGACCGAGTAAGCTGAAATTTTTATGTAAGGTCGAGTACTATTGGGAATAGAAACCGATTGAATTAGAAAAAAATCAATAAACCGGTTCTTGAATTATTCGCGATTAAAATTTTCAAACACCTGCATGTAGCGCCATAAATAAAGCATTTACGTAAAATTTGTAAATAACCTTTTAGATAGCATTTCTAAGGATGCACAAAAAAGGTTATTTACTATTTTCATTTTTGTAAACCAGTTCTCCAGATATTGCCGATTAAAATGTTCAAATACCTCTAGCGCCTTGAATATAGTATTTACGCAAAATTCGTAAATACCTTTTTTGGTCGAATTTGAAAAGATGGATAAAAACGGTCATATACTATTTTCATTTTCGTGAACCGGTTCGCGAAATATTCGCGACGATAAACTTTGCCTCTTCCCAAAATTCAAATTTTGTTTCAATTACCCATCTGAAATGAAATTTTTAGACTTATTATGAAATTGACAGTGAGAAAATCAGTTTTTTACGGCTTTGCTGCGTTAGAGTTTTTTTGGTGCAATTTTCGTTTCATTTATTCGTCAGAAATCGCTTTCCCGCCTTTTTCTTGTTTTTGATGGAGATTTGAAAACTAAACAGTCCCAACTCCCAATACCTTTAATACGTTATACCATTCTATCAAATTGATATTATTTACTCATTTGTCATTTAGAGTATTTATACTATAGGCATATAATTCCATATTACACGGATTAAAGAAACTCATTTACGTAAATCTGCATCGACATAGATAACGAATAGGTAATCTCGGAATCGCATACCTGTATGAGCGTGCCAAAAATGAGTTCCAGCATTTCCAGCCAGCCACTGGTATCTGAATGTGTTACCATTCAATATAGGGCACTGTGTGACATAAGGTACACCGTCCGAATATTGGGTTCCTCTTTGATGAATTCCGTGCCAATGAATGGTCGCTTCCATACCTTCCATAGAATTCCTCACATCGATTACTACCTTATCTCCTTCGCAAACCTGCGGACATAAAAAAGTGAAGTAATAACACTCGTCGCAAATTCCATTCGAAAACCAGTGAATTTTACCAACCTGTATACTCGGCCCTGGCAACATTCTGTTCACTGTTAAAATACCTCTTTCGACTCCATCGGCTAATACGCATTGACAGTGACTCCACACGCTGTTGGTGGCATTCGGAGTACATACTTGGCAAGCTCTGTAACAAATAACGAAATCATGATCGGTTATCTTTACTCCTTGCGGGTACATCGATAGGCAACTAATAGCGCTCGAGATTTAGAGATCGACAGACGGTCTGCAGGAAGCTACTCATTGATAATAAAGTTTTTTAATGTACGATACGCGTGTAGTGTACGTATTTCATGCTGATGTTCAAATTGTACTGTATGCGCGGATTCTTCGCTTTCACGAATACGGCGAGTAATTTAATTATGTTAAATTGTAAAGAGAACGCACAACAGAGCACCGGACAGACTCTCGGATATGATTTAAATCATTCAAATGACATGTAAATTGTATCCATAATACCGTACGTAGGTATACCAGCTTGAAAGCATTTCCAACTCGCAGCAGATACGTTAGTACGTCTACGTACTACCTATGTACGTTTGTGATAACGTGAGCGATGATACGTACGAGGAAACGTTACAGCAGGGTCTTCATTGAAGACAGAATACGTAAGTTTTCGCGATACCGATGCTAACGAGAAATCAACCAGCCAAGACATTATAACATGCAACGGAATCGGCGAATTTCTTAGGTAAACAATAATTTCGCGAATAATTAACGGAAAAACTGCATAAGCCGAACGATCCGAACTGACGGTCCGAAGATGAAACCATTTTTCATCATAGGGTTAGTGATACCTGCTATGGCATGTCAGCTGGAAATTAGCTAATTACCAATTGTTAACATTGAGTCAGAAAGGTAAACAGAGCGTGCGAAAGGAGAACACCAATACGCACCGATGGTGTTTCGGAACACGACACTTACATACAAATTAATATGTACCTTATCGTTAACTCCTACACCTTTACCTATGCCTATGCGATATACTGCACGCATACGTAGGTAGAGGTACCCCTTACCTATACGTAACATGCAACAGTGATGTGAAGAAGGCCTCAGTGTGTGAAAAACATCATTGCATAAGTTTATCCCGAAATAACGAGGTCTTCGGTACGTACTCGTAAATGACAGCTCGTCTTACGAGATTTGCAAGAATCGTACGATACGAGAGAGCTTATTGTTGTTCGGAATTTTACGATAATAATGGCGGTAAATTACAAGTTTTTAACGATATTGCATATTATAGCTATCTTCTGGATCGGATTTTTTCCTCTTGTGGTCCAAGTCGAATCATCAAAACGAGATCAGCGAGACTCGTTACCGGGTTGGGTCGAATTTTGTATAAGTAATCGACTACCTATTACATGGCGTGGAAGTCGTGTAAAATATGATGAGAATTTACCGACAAACGGTCTGTCTCTGTGAGTTTACCTCGTTTTGACCTAGATTACGTGATGTCTATGGATGATTTAAGGCGTAATGATGGAGATGTAGATGGCAAATACCCGTGTAAAAAACGAATTTTCAGCGTCGAGATGTTTTTGAGATTGTGATCAGAGTACAATTTTTGGAGGGAAAATGTTTGCTTTTTTAATGGAATGGTAGAGTGTGAGATACTAATCAGTGTTTTATGACTTGAAAAAATGAAGATTATGTGTATAAAGGCGAAATACAAAGATTGAAATATCTGAGGTAATCAAGATGTCAGGGATTGCCGAACATGCGGGAAGATGCCAGAAAGAAGAGGAAATTGCCAAAGCCTAGATCCCATTTAGAGAAACCAAATGAAAAAAGATGATGGTACGAGGGAGCATTGAAATGCCTAAGCACAAAAGGAATTTCAGCCGAGATGGTTTTACCCTTCCAAAAGCATGGAAATCAGTACTTAAAAAACAAATAACGTGGATTTAAAAAAAATGAAATACAACAAAAAGAAATCATGGGGCACAGAAATCAGTGCTGAACAGGACAAAATCAGGAAGTCACCTATACAACACAAGACAACGTCTATGCCATTCGGGAAGCAGCTTCATCCAAAAAGAAGGAGCGAATCAAAATGAAACAACATCAATAGCGAGATGATAAAACACCCTGAGTGAGGCGACTACTTATTAGAAATCCCAGCTCTGAAGAAGCTAGATGAAATTCTGGTATAAAATTGACAAAAAAAACTTATAAAATCGTTGAAAAGTGCGTATTTGAAATGTCATAAAAGTGGTTGTAATGATGTTAAAATTGTTAAAAAGTGCACAAGAATTGTTGAAAATGCAACAGAAATTGGATGCACTATTAGACATTCACTTTGATAAGCATGTCAAGATAATGATCAGTTTATGAACAAATAAAGATGGTGATGATTTGATAAGAATTTTAAGATGGCAATCATTTCATGAGTATACCTATGTTAAGATGGTGATGATGTGATGCGCACATTTAGATGATGATGATTTGATGATAATTTTAAGATGGCGATACTTTCATGAGCATTGAGCATGTTAAGATGATGATGAGTTGACGAGTATTTTAAGATGGTGATGATTTGACGAGTATGTTAAGATGGTTATGATATGATGAGAATGTTAAGTTGATGAACTGATGTGAATGTTCAGATTATGACGATGATTTGATGAGGATTTCAAGATAGCGATCATTTCATGAGCATGTTACGATGGTGATGATTTGATGATGATGCTAAGATGCAGATGATTTGAAGAGGATGTTGAGATGAATATGATGATGATGATTTGATGAGTAGCCTATGTTAAGATGGTGATGATATGATGAGAATGTTATGTTGATGAATTTATGTGAATGTTTAGATAATGATGATAATGATTTAATGAGGTTGGGATGATGGTGATGATATGATGAGAATTTCAAGTTGATGAATTAATATGAATGTTCAAATGATGATGAAGTGCTGGATGTGCCACGCAGGTGGCACTACCCAAAAGTGGCCAAAAACCACATTTTTTTCGAAAGTCACGCAATTTTGAGGTCTCCTAGCTCCACTCCCCTTTGAGCTAGGGGTTTAAAATTTTCTATGGTTTATATCCCCAACTAAATATGAACCACCCCCTTGAATTTGGTCAAAATCCGAGGTATGTTTTTTTTCA
>FIZU01037858.1:0-17545 GCA_900064475.1 Pseudococcus longispinus
ATTTGGACAAAAAATTTGGACAGAATATTTGGACAAAAAATTTGGACAAAAAAAATGGACACTTTTTTAGGATTGACCCTAGCCATTAGACATATCCATGTCAAAAATGTTCATTCAAGTGAAAAAATGACCATTTTAGTGAAAAGTGTCAATTTTAGTGAACCATTTTTGTGGAAAACCCTAATTTAGTGAAAAAATCCTATTTTTAGTGAAAAGTTTCCATTTTTGTGAAAAATTCCTATTTTAGTGAAAAATGCCCATCTTACTAAAAAATGTCTATTTAAGTAAAAAAATGCCCATTTTAGTTTAAAAGTGCCAATTTTAGTGAAATATGTCAATTTTGGTGAACCATTTTTTTGTGAGAAAAACAATTTTAGTAAAAAAAAACAATTTTAGTGAAAAATGACCATTTTTGTTAAAAATTAATTTTTTAGTGACAAATACTTATCTTAGTAAAAAATGTCCGTTTAAGTGAAAAAATGTCCGTTTAAGGGAAAAAATGCCCATTTTAGTGAAAAATGCCCATTTTAATAAAAAAGTGCTCATTTTAGTAAAAAATTTCCATTTGAGTGAAAAAATTCGAATTTTAGTGAAAAATTCCCATTTTAGTGAAAAAGATCAATTCTTGGTGAAAAAGATCAGTTCTTAGTAAAAATAGTCAGATTTTAGTGGAAAAGCTGCATTTTTAGTGAAAACGGTCGATGTTATAAGTGAGAATGGCATATTTTTAAAGACCAATTTCTAGTGAAAAAGACTTATTTTAGTGAACAAATTGAAAAAAAGGCGAAAAATAAACGACTTTGATGAAAAAATAAAAAAAATTCTGAGTAGTGTAAAGTTGTCTGGAAAACGAGAAAAAACAAATTCCAGAGTGCCCACGCCAAACCTGCGCCCCTCACAGAAATTTTATGTTTTCAAAGTGGATTACAAGGTCAATGTAGGGGTCGAAAAAAATTGAAAATTTTCTAAAACTTCACTCTTGAGTACCTTTATCTACATATCAAGTTTGGTGAAAATTGGTTGAAAACTCGCGGAGACGGAATTTTTTAGCTTAAAATCACTATTTGGGAGACACAGCCCCCAGGGGGTGAGCCCAAAGATTCCGCATAAGCTCTACAATTTTCATCCCTTCAATTTTTTTTGTAGCGCCCTTAGTTTCGCCACAAAATTCATGTTTATGAGAAATTTGCGATGTAGATGTTATTTTTTTGGTTTTTAATTCATTTTCAAAACCATCGACTTGATGAGTTTTTCATGGATTTTCTGGTCAAGCTACGGGTGCTACGAAAAAAATGCAAGGAATAAAAATTGTAGAGCTTAAAATTCTCTTTCTCCTATGATCTATTAATTTTTTTTCTATGGGGCTTAGTTTCAGAGATTTTTGCAGTCAAAGTTCAAAATTAGATATATGTACATACGGTTTTTTTACATCATCAACTTTGACTGCAAAAATCTCGAAAACTAGGCCTCCTAGAAAAAAAATTGATAGATCTTAGAAGAAAGAAAATTTTACGCTCTATAACTTCACTTCTCTGTATTTTTTTCGTACAACCATCAATTTGGCCAGAAAACACATATTTATGTAAGGAAAAAAAAAATTTTCAGTTAGAAAACTGACTTATGCGCCCCCCTGTATTTACGAATCGAACTACTTCACGTACAAGTACGAGAGAAAAGATCACATTGCGGATTTATTATCCTAGGTGAGAATTTCTAATACACCATGATGAGGTGTATGTTTCATTAAAAAGGTATTCGTGTAAATGAGTGAATTCTAATGGTATGATATGTCGTCGTGTGTATAAATCGTATTTTTTCATTTCCGTTTACGAGGTTTTTGAAAAAACACGTACGTTGGTATTGTTCTCTTATCAGCTACATTTAGCATGTGCTTGTTCGTAGCTTCGTATGTGATCGTATGCAAATATTTCGTCTTTTTTTTCTGATTCTACCATATGGAGTTAATACCCATGCTCGAATGTCGTCGCGAAATCTAAACATTATTGGGATTTAACGACTTTGTACCAGTCGACAACTGGTTTCTCGTTATGGGGACCTATTAATAGGATGTTGGTCTTATGGTATCAACTCAACGGAGGAGATTGTTGATTCGTCGCTGAAAATCTCGTTTTATTATTATTGTTTGAAAAGTGTATTATTACTAATGACTCATAGGTAGGTTTCTTTGTGAGAGTAGATAGATTGGTTTGTTCCTATACGACGAGTACGTATTGTTGCGAATTTTCGTGATTCATGCGTAATATGTGAGAGTTCAAGAGGACGTTTCGAGTGATATAAGTACATTATTTTTGTAGATAAGAGGTATATTATTTATCATTGGTATAATATTATGACTAATGGGATATAATAAATGACAAGTTGGAGGGAGCTTTTCCTCAATTTGTGATTTTGAAAATCAAAACGAACGAGTGAGAGGTGAAAAAATGAGTAAAATTTTGTATGGTGAAAATATCGAGGTTTCTTGTGGATTATTGTGTTATTGAAAGTGAGATTTGGCAACGTCGCATACCTAGTCTTATTTTATTTCCGCTTATAAGTAGGTAACTTCTTATCTATTTTGCATTGGTCGATTGGTTATCGTTTCTTTTCAGGGTAAAAGATTATCTACGAATGTATTCTAAATGTATTGACAGCGTATGAGCAACGTTGCTAAATTTATCCTTCGGTATTGTTCTGATATCGGGACTAAATTAGAATGACGTATGAAATAACTTACTAGATTTTGAGTACCTACTTACGACCTACATAATACATCGTATGAAAATTGACCCAAATCTCGAGAATTTTTTTTTGTTTGAGGTTTGATTAGATCGAATGCCTACGCCGAAGTAAATTTAGAATATGTTTGATGGATTCTTGGAAGTGTTCGAGTTGAAATTGAATTAAGATTTTTTTTATCAGTGCGAGTACTTGTATGTTTATCACATGATCGTGCTGTTTAAAAGTTTTTACACAATTGATTATCAATTTGCGCAGTATTTGTACTGCCTCAGAAACTTTACATTTTATCGAATGAATTGAAAATTTTAATATTTCAGGAAGGGGGTTTCTGCCTTTCTCCAATATTTGTAATCAGATTAGATAGGTATGACAGCAATCAATTACAAATGCTAGAGAGAAAATATCAATACAGATAATTTTTCTAATACGTCGAATTCGAATTGAATAAATTTTATATCGGTATGATTCGCAGACATCGTTGGTTACTTTTTTTCTCCAAAATTTGCTTGAAGTTGATTTTTTCATGATTTTCAAGTTGAAAAAAAAGTAAAAAAAATTGAAAAGAAATTCTAAACCAATTTTAGTGATTTTTTTTCGTGTTAGTGTAAGATGTAGTTCTTTTAAAAAGGTGTACAAATCTCGAAGCAGGAAGATAAATAAGTTATAACTCATTTTTAAACCTTTTTTTTAACCACGTGCACCAAAATTTATTAAAATGAATAATTTTTGATTATGATGCATCAAATCAAATAGGAGAAGGAGGAGAGTGAATTGAAATATCAAAATTTTAATGTTTTAAAACACTTATTCTCGCTCACTACGCATGTAAATATGAAATTCGAACCTTTCTGGATCCATGAATGACAAATTTTTGGAATTTTTTCACCACATCAAATTTTCAAAGTATAAAAATGTAGGAGTGGTAAAAATTTGTAAAAATGTTCGAGATTTACCAAAAAAAAATGATTAAAAATACACTAAAAATGGGAAAAAAGGATGAAAATTGTCGATAATGTTGGTAAAATTGTCAAAATTTGGTAAAAATATTGTAAAAGTTGTCAAGAAATTACTAAAATTGTCAAAAATAACTTTTAAAATATCGAGATTTCCTCAAAAATCATTTTGAAAATTTTCAAAACGTTCAAAAGATCGTGAAAACCGTTGAAAATTTCGTTAAAATTTCTTAAATTCAGGATCAATAAAATTTCGTCAAAAAAATTAAAAAAGAACTTTTGCAAAAATTGTGAAAAATTTTTCAAAAATAGTTGAAAAATGTAAAAGTGGCTAAAATGCCATAAAAACGTTCAAAAATCATAAAAGTTTACAAAAAATGGTACAAAACCATGAAAATTTTGGGAAATATTGTGAAAATTTTAGCACTTTTTACGAGAGTTGACAAATTTCAAGATTTTTAGATCTTTTTTACAACATTTATATTATTTTTTGTAAAAATTTCGACAGTTTCAATATCTTTTTCGACGAATTTTTTGATTTCACTGAAGATTTAAAACAATTTATACGAGTTTTTCGACAGTTTTCATAACTTTTTTTCATTATTTTGAATGATTTTTGTGAAAATTTTCACAATTTTTTTTATGTTTTCAGCAGATTTTATGATTTTGTGGAATTTCAATAATTTTTATCCTATTTTAAACAATTTTCTTTATTTTTTGACCGATACTTAATCATATTTTATATAATTATGAAAATTTTGGCGATTTTACAATGTTTGAATGAATCACTTTTACAATCCGAAGGTTGAATTAACACATAAATTGTAAAATATCTCGATCGCTTCATTTGCAAAAAAAAAAAACCTATTTTCATTTGGCTAGTAAAATTTAAATGGATAAATAACCGTAATACAAGAACATAAAAAATAAAACTACTCTTTTCTCTGGAAACTCCCACCTTGTATACAGCAAGTCTTCTTTTTTATGGCTTCTGTACTTCACCTGGAGCCCAGCACTAATTCATTAAATCTACGATACCGCCACCGCACCTTGTCTCGATTCAGAATGAAATACACGCGAGCAGAAGATATGAAGATGTACGTATACTATACCTACCTCCTCAGTCTTCAACCTACCCACTGCGACTTTTGATAAATTGCTTACTTGGGGAATGATTTATGATTGTATAGGCGCGAATACCTGAACTGAACGTCGGGTTTGTCGTTGCCTTTAGTTTAGAGTCTCTGTTGTTGATTTTTATCGTAAAACTGGAGTTTTTTATAGACATACCCACCTGAGATATCCGCCAATTCCACCATAAGTTGTTACATTTTTTATCAATCTACGATTCATATGTCGTTATCAAAAGATTAATCTTCCTCCATACCCTAAAATGGACTCTTTAAGGTGAGGTACAAGTCCTAAAATTTTGCCAAATTCAAGATAATGGATCGATTTTGACAATTTTTCGAAATACAAATTTGTCCATAATCATAATGTTATCAATCAATAAAAAACTTTCTAAATTCAATTCAGGTTCAAAAAAGAGTGCAGGTATAATACTCATTTGGCTCTGGGAAGAGAAGAGAAAAAAATCCAAATTTTCAAAAATTCAATAATACCTACTGAAATATACCTACTCGTAACCATTATTCAATTTCTTAAGGCTCCAGAGGGAAGGGGATCAAATTTTTCTATAAATTGAAGAAAATTATCAAAGTGTAAAGGGTAAGGGTGCAAATCGTGTAAAAAATTTCATAAAAATTCAAAGAATTTAATCGAAAATGTGTAACTTTTTGGAGAAATTATTCAAAATATTACAAAATTGTTAGAAAAATTATTGAATTTTTATAAAATAGCTTTAAGAAGTGATTTTTTGATATAGTGCTAAAATTGTTTTAAATATCATAAAAATTCTTCGAATTTTGAGCAAAAAAAATTGAAGTCTGAATAAAAAATGTTGAAAAATGCCAAACTTACTAAAAAAAGTAGTTCATAGTTTTCAAAAACGAGACGAAAGTCGTTTAAGATGTGAGGAAAATCGCTGAATTTTAATGGATATTGTGTAAAAGAAAGAAAAATTGATTAAATTTCATTGAAAATGGATAAATCTTCACAAAAGTTGGCCAGAATATCATTAAAGTATGAAAAATTGTTGAATTTTCATGAAAATTGACAAAAAAATTACGTTGAAAAAATTCAAATATTAAATAGGTTTTCAATTCAAGACAGTTATCAAATTTCAATTTTTATCAGAATTTTATTGTCGAATTGGTGGAGAGGGGGAGGGGGTGAAAATTCAAAATTTAGGAATTGAAGACAATTATTGGAGTGTAAGGTTTTAAATGAGTTAATTTAGATTTTTATCAGCATGCAGTACTCAGATGGAGGGGGAGGGGCTGAAATTCAGAATTTTGAAAAATTCAATTTGGGTATCAAAATATAGCTTTTCTAATTTGCAAATTTCAATTTTTACAACCATGCAGCCTCAAAACCCAAAATACGTTGCAAAAAGGCAGTTGCAAAACTCGAAATTTTGAAAAATTTTACCTATTCTCTGGCAAACTTGTACTTTTCTTTAAATGTTCAAAATATGTACTTACGTATTGTTAAAATTGCTTTAAATATCGTAAAAATTTTACAAAATTTGAAAAAGATGTTGGAATTTTATTACTAAACTAGGTGGCCGGGCTGCAAAGTGGCCCATCCCCCTAGCTGAACCGATTTCTCTTTCATTATAAAAATATTTTAAAGTCTGACAAAATAATTTTTTGTTCACAATTGTCATAAATTTATGGTCAAAATTGTCATTTAAAAGTAAAGATGGTCATTTCAGGGTAAAAACTGTTACTTTTGGTCAAAACTGTCACTATTGGATAAAATTGAAAGTTTTTAGTCAAAATTGACATTTTTTTCCAAAAATCATCATTTTTGGTCAAAATTATCGTTTTTTGTAATTTTTATTTTCTACTCCAAACTGTCATTTTTTGTCAAAATTGTCATTTTTTGGTCAAAATTATGATTTCAAAGTAGAAATTGTCATTTCAAGGTAGGGATTCCATTTTTGGTCAAAATCTCCGTTTTTTTATCAATTGGTTTTTTTGTTCAAATTGTGAATTTTTGGTCCAAATTGCCGTTTCAAGGTAAAAACTGTCATTTTTGGTCAACTCATCATTTTTGGTCAAACTCATCATTTTTGTTCGAAATCATAATTTTTTGTAAATTTTTTCATTTTTTGGTCCAAACTGTCATTTTTTGTAAAAATTGTAACTTTTTGGGTCAAAATTGTCATTTTGTTTAAAATTGGCGTTTTTGGTCGATTGTCATTTTTTTGTCCAACTTGTGAATATTTTAGTCAAAATTGTCATTTCAAGGTAAAACTCATATTTTTGATCATTAGGTATAGGATTTTTTAAAAATGTCATCAAGGAAAATATTACGGTTGTATAATTATTCAAAATTCTTATAAATTTCAAAAAGTCTGACAAAATGTGTAAAAGTTGAAAATGTCAGCGTTACGGACAGACAAAACCTTTCATGGATTTTCTGGCAAAAAGTGTAAAAGTTACCTTCTGAAAAATATTAGCGCTGGATATTCAAAATTTTCATAAGTTTCATAAAGTCTGACAAAATGTCTAAAAGTCACGAAAATGTCAGCGTTACAGACAGACAGACAAACGGATGGACACGTTGTGGATTTTATATATATGGATGGATGATGAAGAATAAACAAAAACTGGTAAAACAGAAGGAAAAGTGGTTCATATGCTTAAGCTTTTCAAAACTGAGATGAAAATTGTGTAAAATGAAATCGCTGAATTTCAATGAATATTGTGTGCCAAAAAAAAAATTGATAAACTTTCATTGAATATGTGGAAATTTTCATAAAAGCATTTTTTCAAATCATTGAAGCACCAGAGTGAAAAAATAAACTCTATGAACAGAGGTGAAAATATTCAAATTTTGAAAAAATTCGAGACAGGTATCAAGTTTTAATTTTCATCAGCATTCAACAAATGGGGAAGAGACTGGAAAATTCAAAATTTAGAAAAAAACATTTATCGAAATGTAAGGTTTCAAAAAGGGCTAATTTCGATTTTTACAATCATTCAAGCCCCAAATCAAAAAAAAAAGTTCTGTAATAAATAGCGATGGAAAAGTTTAAATAGGTAGTGACAAATCAAGACAGATGTAAAATTTAGATTTTTATCAGCAATCAATCTTCAAAACGGTGGAGGGGAAATTGAAACAAAGAATTTTGGAAAAATTCAACATGCGTACAGCGCCAAGACTCAAAATGCGTTTCAGAAGGGCAACTGCAGAACTCAAAATTTTGTGAAATTCAACCTGGGTTTCAAAATATAGGTTTTCAAATGTGCAAATTTCAATTTTTACAATTATTTAGGTTCCAAACTCAAAATGGGGCTTGGAAGGGAAGATGTAAAACTCGAAATTTTATGAAATTCAAACTGGGTATCAAAATATAGGTTTCCGAATGTGCAAATTTTAATTTTAATAATTATTCAGCTCCTATAAACCCAAAGTGGATTTCAGAAGGAAAATGTGTAAAACTACAAAAATTTCGAAAAATTAAATATTGGTATCGAAATACAGGTTTCTGAGTGAGCTAATTGCGATTTTAATCATCATTCAATGGCCAAATCTGAAAACTGTTTCAGAAAGGGAAAAAGTAAAAATCTCAAAATTTCAGAAAATTCAGAAAATTCCCCAAAAAAATGGAACTATCAAAATGACCACGAATTAATTTCATCGCATTTGGATAAAAATTTGGAATTTTTAAACGCAGATAACACATGGCACAAAAAATTTGAATGTTGCTAAAATGTAAATGAAACTTGATAAATCGAAACTTCACGAAGAATATAGATACGGTTTTCATGAATAATTTTTTTGTATTTCGGTCAATTTCAACTTTTCAAAATTTTTCATTCAAAAATTGTTTCTTTTCCACTCCAATTTTCAAAATAATATGACTTTTGAAAAATATCAAGTAGATCTACATTACGTCATCACTCTTTGAAAAACTCACGAGTATTCCAATCCACACTGCTCAAAATCGTATAAGAAATTTCTCCCAATTTTACTATATACGACATCATCAACGACACGTTTGCTTTCGATAATATAACGATGCTGGGAAGGTTATAGCGGCGAAGAAAGACGGGTTGAGGTAACTGTCACTCGAATCTCGAACGTTATACATCGTCATAATGAACGGTAATTAAAGATCCGATATGTGTATGTGTGTTACGTACCACGTAATGTGAAGCGATAATGAAAGTAACGAATTTTTTTTTATAGAAAACGTATATATTTTTTTAATGTATTTTTTTTCTTTTCGTTTAATTGCCTATTAATCGGTATTAACAAAAAATTAAAACGAATTTTTCAAACAACACTACGTAATAATAATGTAATTTCTGTTTTATTTTAAGTAAGTATTCGCGTAAAATCTCAACTAATTCACTACCACAACATTCTCAATTTAAAAATAAGATAAAATGTAATAATACGAGAAAAAAAAAGAAATATAGACAGAAAGATAAATACATAAATAGGGAGGGGGAAAAAACAAATAAGAAGGATAATAAAGAAAAAGAAAAACTCTATAAATCAATAATATCACAATTTTTAGCGAAGGAATTTAAATCTAGGAGGTACGACGTCGTTAACGTTGCCTTCTAGAAATTGAAAAATAGGGTACCACCATTCTTTGCAAATCTGATTAGTCGCGTTTAGCTTCTTCAGCGATGGATTATTGGCCAAAGTGTGGTAGAGCCAGAATAGCCTGGTGGTTATATAATAAGCTATGATGACCGAGACGGTGTAGTCGAACTGAGAAACCAACAGGAGCAGAACGCTGACTAGGGTCATGGCTTTGATGGCGATATTGACGATCAAAGATGGACAGTACTCGTCGGTCATGAGGTAGTTGAGTACGACAACGGTGGTGTGCCCGCTGTAAATATAATTGCCGCAAAATTTAACTTCGGTGGCTGAAGACAGACCCCAGCTGACGAGTATTTCGAAAAATCTGAACGTGACGACCCCTACATCAGCGGGATTATTACGGGCATCGCAACGATACAGCTTTGTACTAGAAATAGGTAACATTGTGGCGTTCATGGTGAGTAGACGCGCCGTAAACAGTAGAAATAACATGAAAAACAGCCGACGAAACACGATCGACTTGTGCTCGTGCAGCAGAATCAAGCCGAACACGACGATCGTCGAGGTGACTAGCAGTATTTCGGATACGGTCAACAGTACCGATGTGTGATTCTCCGTCCATGCCGATGAACTGGCATCGAAGCTGATATCCCTCAAAGGCGGATGAGCTCCTCCATTCACGTAAGGTGTCCGGTCGTGAATGATGGCTGTGGACAGCACATTCAAAGTCAGCACAAATACGCAAGCTACACAGCATACCAATGTTTTACGAGTCTCGTTGGGTAGCGTGTTCTCGGAATCTGCTGTTGGACTCAGATTGAGACGGTGCTGCGAGTCGGACGAACGCAAAGGGCAATCGGAATCCATGTAAGGTTGCATTTCCATCGTTACCGAGGACGATTTACCATTGCAAGAGGTCCGGCTCGAAAGGTACGATTGACGTTGGTATACGGACATCGAGGTCCGGTCTGGTGATGGGATTATTCGTGCAGCATCTGCGGTGTTGGGTGCGGATTGCGAGGCAGATGGATCTGTGGTGGGGATGTTGGGTGGTGACCTGCAAGAATAAAGAGATGAGTGAGGTTTTAGAGTTACTCATATTGAAAACAAGAAGGAAAGTTATGAATTAAGAAGCAAGATGTGAGCGAATAATCAAGTAATTCGTGAAAATCAGTCAATTCGGATTAGTTAGCAAGAAAATTTCCAATTTTTGGATAATATTTTGAAAACCGAATGATTTTCGTTCAAATATGTGTTGCCTAACTTCAAAATTGAAGGAGCTGAAAGTGCTCGTTGAAAGAAAATGCAGAAGTATTGGAAAACTTGATGTACTCGGAGCTGTAGAACATCAAACACCAAACAAATTCATATTTTATGCTGTTTGACCAATACAAATATTGAAGGGTCGTATGTAATATGCAGTATTACCCAAAAATAGTCTAGGGTCGAAATGACTTTCAAATGTAGAGAGTCAGTCAGCTGCCAGATGAATCAAATGGTGAGCAGTTTTTCATGATGATGCCTTTCAATGGTGACATCATTAGTTTTAGGTTCATTAGGGTGGTCCTTATTTATTATATAGTTGTACCCAGAGTTGGCGCGAGTCTCTGAAAATTCAGACTCGGAGTCGAAATGCGCGAGTCTTCGAAAATTACGACTCCGAGTCTCCCGACTGCGAGTCTTTAATGAAAAATACCGAAAAGACTCAGAGTCTCAATACGAGTTCGAGTCGCTTGCGAGTCTTTTTGTGACTCCGAGTCTTTTTTTTGCGAGTTCGAGTTTTTTTTACCTATTTATGTTTCAATTTTTTTTCACTTTCGTTTTAATTGTCAACAACCAGCAACACACAAATGAAATTGATAAGATTAACCAATTAGAAATTACACAGGAAACAGAAATAGTTAAAAAAAGACTCGCACGTGTTCGAGTCTTCTAAAACAGAGAATCGGACACCCAAAAATTGCGAGTCGACTCCGAGTCTGCGAGTCATTTTCGAGTCTCTGTTACGAGCAGACTTGCCCCGACTCTGGTTGTACCTTTTTTATGTTTTTTTTTTGCTTTCATCCCCTAAGTCGTGATATTTGAATTTTTCTTGAAATTTTCCAAGTCCAAAAAGTCATTTGAATTTTGAAAAATTTTCCAAGCTCAAAAATGCCAAACAAAATATCTAAAAAGCATTGTAACGGATTTTCAAAAGTGAATTTCGTAATGTTATTTTTTTGAAAAATTTTCAAATTCTAATTTCAAGTACAAAAAGTCAGTAGAAATTTGAAAATTTTTCCAAATTCAAAAAAGTCCGAAAAAATGTCTAAAAGTCAGCCTTAGGTAAAAAGCTGTCTGACAGAATGTCTGATTTGAACATTCTTGATATTTTTCAAGTCCATAAAGTTGAAATTTTCCAAGTCCAAAAAAATTTTCTTAATCCAAAAAAGTCTGAAAGTCAATTTTCTAAGTTCAAATAGTTTGAAAAAACACTAAAACTATTGAAATTACGATAAAAGTCATTAATTTTATTCAAAAATATTCATTATAATAGATTTACAAATTTTCATTAAAATGAGTAAAAATATTGGTAAAAAATCATGAAAGTTATTGAAAATTCGGTATAAAAATACTGACCACTTTTTTGAAAGATTTCGATACATTTCATGGTTTTTTGACTCTTTTTACAATATTTTTTACATTTCTAAAATTATTTTTCCAATAATTTTCATGAAAATTTCACAAACTTTTACGAGATTTTCGACGACTTTCATGATTTTTGAACAGTTCCCAACATTTTTAACAATTTTAGAAACATTTTCGACAATATTCACAAGTTTTCGATAATTTTTTTATTTTTCAAATAAAATTTAAACAATTTTTTACAACGATTTCGACAATTTTCATAATTTTTTGGCCATGTTTAATAAATTTTATAAAAATTTCATGAATTTTTACGAAATGTTCTACAATTTTCATGACTTTTAAACAGATTTTACAATATTTTTACAACATTTTCAAAAATTTTCATTTTCGTATTTCAAATAATTTTTATGAAAAATTGAATAATTTCAACGATATTTTCTATAGGTAATTTTCACGATTTTTTTGCCATTTATATAAGATTTTTACCCATTTGAATGACAGTTTCAGGAATTTTTATGAAATTTTCGATGATTTTCGCACCCTTTTCAATATATTTTTACTGATTTGTGTTAATGCTTTTTTGATTATTTTATTCTCATTTGAAATGATTTTTTTTTGAAAATTTGAGCAACTCTTACAAAATTTTCAACAGTTTACATGTTTTTTTTTGACAATTTTTACAACAATTTTACTACATATAAAATTTTTGAACAAAAAAAATGGACAAAATTTTCAGATTGACCCCCCCCCCCCCCCAAAAATTTTTAAATTTCCCCCCCCCCCCCCTCTCCCCGCCATAAGACATACTCCTTTTATCATTAGAAATGATTCTCAAATTTCCGTTATGCCTCTTTTGACCCCCTCAAACTCTCACATCCATCACACTGGGGAGGGAATACAATTTTAGTAGTTATTTTAAATCAGAGATAAATGAAAAAAGAAATCAAAATTTTTTAAATTTTTTTTCTTCAATTTTTTTGAAATTCAGGGGCTTGAAGCTACACTAGAAATTCAGTTGAGAAAAAAAATAAAGAACAGGTGATCATTTTCTCATAGAAAGGAAAATTTTTGAGAGGGTGGGAACAAAAAAATTCACCCTAAAGTTCATACCCAAGGACCAGGGTGTCTAAAAATTTAGAACCCGATTTCGTGAAAAATTTAATTGCAATTTTCAACATATACAGGGTGGCTCATTTATAAAGTCGATGCTTTTGAAAATGAAAAAAAAAACACTGATTACAACAAAAATCTCAGTCGAATACTCAGCTCCCGTAGGGAAAAAATAATAGCTCTCAGGAGAAAGAAAATATCAAGCGCTACAATTTTCATCCCTTGCATTTTTTTCGTATCACCCTTACTTTGGCCAGAAAATCCATGTTTATGAAAAATTTATAAAGCTGATGTTATTTTTTTTGTTTTTTTTTTCTTCATTTTCAAAACCATTGACTTGGTGCGTTTCTCATGGATTTTTTGGCCAAACTAAGGGTGCTACGAAAAAAATGCAAGGGATGAAAAATGCAGAGCTTGAAATTCTCTTCCTTCCATGAGTTGAAAATTTTTTTCTGGAGGGCTTAGTTTTCGAGATTTCTGCAGTCAAAGTTGTTTCACGTAAATTTCCAATAAACATCAATTTTCTGACGAAACTAAGGGTGCTACGAAAAAAATGCAAGGGATGAAAATTGTAGAACTTGAAATTATTTTTCTCTAATGACCTATTGATTTTTTTTCTAGGAGGCTTAGTTTCAGAAATTTTTCCAGCCAAAAGTTGCTTCATTTTTGGAATTATAGACTTCGAAATTTCCCATAAAAATGGATTTTCTGGCCAAACCAAGGGTGCTACGAAAAAAATACAAGGGATGAAAATTGTAGAGCTCAAAATTCTCTTTCTCCTAACAGGCAATTATTTTTTTCTAGGGGGCTTAGTTTTCGAGATTTTTGCAGTAAAAGTATTTTTTTTTCTTCATTTTCAAAACCATCGACCTTAAAATCTACCACCCTGTAAATATTTCAGGTCTGGCGTTGAAAAAACAAAATTTTCTATATTTTTTCACGTTCTTCAGCGAAAAACCAATTTTGGAATTATCGAAGGGACTAAAAATCGAAAAATTTTCAACTCGTATGGAATTTTTTCCCGACTCAAATGTGATTTTTTTACATTTTTCCTCTGATAAAAAAATGAATTATTATTGGAAGATTTTCTTGACGAAAAATGAATGTTTTTGGAGGGGAGAGGAGTGGGGGTCAGTATGGCTATGATACGTAATATGTAACTATTTATGACTAAAAAACTTCTTTATGAATATTTCAACATGACTGCTTCCTTCAATTGAAAAGCTATGCAAAGCATCATATTTGCACGTCAATCATTTAATTTTTCAAACATATTTTAGCAAGTACGAGAATATTGAAATTTTGAAATATAAAGCTAAAAGAATCTCAGTAAAGCTGTTAAAAACCATCGTGTTAAATGATTGAAAAATCGTAAAATTTATCGAAATAGTTCGCGAATGATTTTCGAGCTCTGTCGAATCGTTCGCGAACATCGAATCAGTTCTTCTCCTGAAAATAATGCTCCAAGTTGAAAATTTCAAAGCACAGCACTCGAATTCGAATGAATCATTTTCAAAGATTCGTTCAAAATGAATCTGGTATCAAGTAGAAGTATTTATTCGCGAACGATTCGTTCATTAAATGTCTCGATAAATTAAATTGAATGGCGAATTGATAAGTAAGTGCAAATTTTCGATAATTCCAATAATAATCGTAATGAAAAAAAAATTCTATTGACAACAAAAAATATGAATTAAATTTTATTGAAAAGATTAAATTTCCTACTTACAAATCAAAAATGATTTTTTAGTACATTTCAATGAAAAGAAAGAGAATGATTTGAACTTCTGAAATATCAGATTTGTATCATTTTGTTGATAATTTTGGTATTTTTCAAAAATATCCATAATTTTGTAACGATTTTTCATTTTTTTTTTACCATTTTTGTGTTTGGGAGGGGGGAGGGCATGCATTTAAATACAAATTCGATAGAATTTCCTGCATTTAATGATCTCATTTTATGAAATTTTACGAAAAATTTCATTTTTTAAACGATTTATTTTTACAGCATTAAAATTTCATAAAAAATTGTATTTTCCATTAATTCTTATAATTTTTATGAACGTCGTAAAAATAAATCTGACAATAAAATTTGAAAAAAATTTTCAATATCATCTCCCTTCAGTCTAAAAACCTCCAATTTCTAACGCAACAATCAAAATAATCTCTACGATGGTTTTTTTGCATAAAATTTACAAATTCAAAACACCAGAAAGTTGATAAAAAACAAAACAAAACAAAACAAAACAAAACAAAACCACCAGACAATGGCAATCATTCATTGGAAATTATCAACCAATACGATCAAATCGCTTTGAAAAGCCCTCATTGTTATTTTTTTTGTTTCCCATTGAAAAAAACTTAGAGAGAGAGATAGAAACAGAGTGAGACGAAAAGATCATATTATCGTAATACTCGCATATGGTTTCGAGGTCACAACACCTGATAAAGAATGCGGCTGAAGTAATAATTTTTACGGGTGTGTGGAATGTAAATATTTCGACGTAAGTGTGTAAAATTTGAAAAATGTTTCCACCGGAAAATAAATTCCTGCTGGCCGAGATTTTAAGTATGTAGATTAATTCCTAAATACATTAGGAACATGATAATGTAACATTGCCATACTTCAGAAGCTGCAAGTACAACGATGCTATTGTTGGAAGTTGAAGATAAAATACGAGTACGGTTCGTGGTTTACAAATATGTCGAGCTCATGATTACGGTGTCCTCGGGAGGACATCGCATCGAGAGGACCCGTATAAATAAATTTATTTCATATATGGTCAGATACCTTGCGTTTCGAGTTCCCTTTCGCCGAGCTTCCTTTCTAATTGATAGAAAAAAAGTTGTACGATTTGGCCATAAACATTTTCACTCTTTTCTCAGCAGCTATATATAAAATACCCAACCAAACCTCTCTTCTAGACTCGTACGGAGTCGAAAAAAATTCGCTAATACCGCGAGAATTTACACGACGACGAAACAAAGCTATACGAAGACAATTACAAATGGACTATACGAACTGGCAGAGACACCGACAGCAATCACCTTGAAATTGTTTGGTTCATTTGCAAGTTTCTTTCGCATTCACGGCGCCTCATGTACACTTCACAGTGTGTGTACCTCGACAGTCAACAGCACGTATATTTTTACTCATATTAATCGATGAGTCAGCAGGCGCCCTGACTATGGCTGCTTATATGAATTGGTATAACTTGTCACTGGTTTGGTTATATGCCCGAGGGTTTCGAGCGGAGTGAATTCGCAACCATACTGGTATTGTACCTATGCATATAACCGGTCCTCATAGGACACTTTCAATGGCCAAATATCTCGCGATCTAATTACCAACGATCGATATCCATTAGCAGATGTCGCTAAGATATGCCCACAGAGTCTAGACGGCATACCAAAGGCTGTAAAATGCGTAGGTTTGTGGATAATTGTGTTGCTGCTGAATCGAAGAAGGCGAAAAAGCTAGTGTAAAAATGCTTGATTTATTTGACTGCAGTCGATTGAAAAATTTAAAGGTTTCGGGTTTAACAATGTGGAGTCGCTGAACCGGGTTCGATTGCAAATTAATGAATGCAGATGGTATAGTCGAGCAATAAATTTGGAGGAAATTTCCGCCTAGATTTAATTGCTGATTTTGAACTTGATGGTATGGACAGGTTTTGGTGCGATATGAGATAAGAGAATGATCAAGTTGTATTTTAGAGATGCTGTTTTAAGAGAGTTTGGTATGTTTTCAGTTGTTAAGTTTTATTTTGGATAGATTTCAAGATAATTTTTTGTGGGAGGTTGTTTGGAAGTAGATTGAAAATCAAAATGTACCACTGATCACTGAATTCAAAACGTATTGCATCTTTTGGTTACAAAGTTCATTCATATCAAAGAAAAATTCAAAGAAAGGAGCAAAAAATCTCATGAAATATCCCAGAAAATATAAAAAACAACAATAAACATCAGCTTAAAAATCTTAAAATCATTCAAATTGTTCAAACTATTACGAAAATCGTTAAAATTATCGTAAAAGTTATTTTACATTTTCGTAAAAATCATTATAGTAATACTCAGAGGTGGCTTTAGTGGGGGTCTGGGGAGTCTTCAGACCCCCAATATCTTAACATAAATGCCAAAAAGTTGAAAAAATTGAGCAAAAGTTGGAAAAAGTTGACAAATCTGAGAAGAGTTGGCCAAAATTTCAAAATCTGGAAAATAATTTGTAAAAAATTTATGAAATTATTCACGAAGAAAATGTACTTCCATTTTGCCAAACCTTTTGAAACTTATAAGCATTTTAAGAATATGCAATAGGGTGGGCTGAAAAACCAAAGTTTCGAATTTGAAAACACAATAGGTGGGGAAAGACGGGTATTGTACCAAGAAATAACACACATTTTTTATTTTTATTTTTATCA
>FIZU01037867.1:0-22185 GCA_900064475.1 Pseudococcus longispinus
ATAAATGGACAAAATATTTGGACAATGACAAATTTATGGAAATCTGAAAATTTTTTCCAAGTCCAAAAAAGTCTGACAGAATGTCTAAAAGATTTCGTGTCGTTTTTTGCGGACACGAAATTGGGACAAAAAATTGGGACACAAAATTTGGACACTTTTTCAGGATTGACATCAGCCATTAGACATATCCTTGTCAATATTGCATGTTTTTAAAATTTATTTCAATGAAATCACATTTTTTCAATGATATTTCAGCTTTTAGATGCCCTTTTTTATCAAAATTTTCGCCCTTGCATCGTTCAGACAGATCTTATTTTAACAAAATAATTCAAATTTTTTTTAATGAAGTTTCAGCTTTTAAATGCCTTTTTCTAGAAAATTTTCGCCCTCACTTCGCTCGGGCTCAATAAGTGTCCTCTATTTAACAAAGTAATATGCTCCCCCTCCCCACAATATTTTCCCCAAGTCATGCTACTGAAAAGTTGCTGTTGATTGCTTTAATTGCCTTCAATATAATTTTGATATTGTTTCAGCCAATACGAGATGTTTGAAAATTAGACCTTTTTTTCTTTGTAATAATATGGGTTTTCAAAAAAATTTCGCTCTATCTTCGCAAAAAAGGGTGAAAAAATGAGTCCATGAAAAATTTTGTTACACTCTTTTTCCAAATGTTGGAAAAATGATAAAATTTGAGTTTCATGGGTGGCTTTTTTTGTGCTTCGCTTGGGCACAAAACTATACCTTCTATTAACAAAATATGATATGTAAGCTTTTTACAAAATCATATACTTTTGATTAAATTCAAGCTTCTAGATGCCTTTTTTTTTTACAAAAATTTTCTTCCTTGCTTCGCTCGGGCTCAATAATTTTAATTATTTTACCTAAACTATGCATATTTTTAAAAATTTCAGGTAAAATCGCCTTTTTAAAAATAAAATTTCAACTTTTGGAAGTTTTAGATACCTTTTCTACGAAAATTTTTTCGCTTCGTGTAACATCACGTTTTTACTCATCCTTTCAAATTCCAATGACTATCTGACAATGCTGCTGTCACTGAATGTCCAAAAAAATAATACCCCAACAATAAAATGCATACGAGTACAATCCCCCTCCCCCATTCATCACAAGACGTTGCGCCTATGCTCAACTGAAGTTAGTAGGCCTTTTCTCAGGAAAGAAAAAAATTTTGACAAATGATTATTTCGAAATCGAAACAGGCTCAACATCAAACGGGGGAGTCAGATGACGTTTTTTAAGCTGTTTTGGGGCCTTGAATGGTTCAAGATAGTGTTTGTGAGCATAGTGTATAGATGGTGGTATGAAAAACTAGGTCCGCGAAAATTTAAGGCGTTAGCTGCGAGTTCCGAATAATTATTTGAGTATCAAAACAGGTTCACACTAAAAGTAATGAATCCCTGTAGAGCTTGAAGTGTCCCTAGTCGAATTTAAATGTCTCAAAATCATCGCACACATCGTAGAAAAAGAACAAGTGACGTAGCTCAGACCTGTTCGTACATCCACAAATCGATTAACGGCTACCCTTCGAGAACATTGACGAATTCTAATCAAACATCTCGAATCGAAGCGCCAATGCCCATAGTAATACGTTCGATTACTTTTTTTAAAACCTGGAAGTACGTACTACGTATACGACCGAGTCCGTTACATAAACAAATTGACCGCAATGCGTATACCATATAGAATAGCAAACGTACGAGTATATGAAACCAAAAGACGTTAATATATTATCTCGATACGCTATCATCCTAGCTCGCAAGTACTATACAGTACGTATGGTATACTTGAACCTATCTACTGCATATTATACAACCACCTACACCGGCATATTAACGACTTGTATAGTCTATATAGTTTTATACGGTACGCATTTACCTTGATATACTAAGACTAGGAACAGGATTAGAAATTCTTTAACGTATGGCAGACTCGAAGACGGAACTTTTTTTTTTGGTCGATTATTCGATCAACTCTTGATCAAGACGTAATTGTCATACGAGCTATCGAAACCGCATAAGAATATAGATATACGTACGTATCACGTATACATACCTATAGGTACATATTTGTCTTGTACAATTGTCGTCGCCGCGTCAAGTTTAACCTTTCTATTTACCATGCTCGAGATCTATCGAACGCGCGTATATATCGTTTACATACGCCATGAATTATCGATAGGTAGCGCCTTATTTGCCCGCAGCGATACGTTATTGTGACGTACGGTGCGGACGTGTATATACGAATTTCCATCGAGATTATTATCGCCGCCGTTTTTAATTTCGAATCGACAAATTTATCTCAACAATTTACACATATCGATATTACGAGTACGAGTATACCATGGTACGCGGAGCTTCTTATGTAATCAAGGACGAAGCGACCAGACGCGAGGAGAAGTATACTTAGAGGCGGTTTCGCAGTACGAAATAATTTATTGGGGCATTTTAAATTGTAATTTTATACGAACGATGTATTACAATCTTGTAAATTTTAAATCAAACCGTACAACGTTTAAAACCGGATGAAACTATTTCAGAACTAATTCGGATGTAGTTCTTTTCTATGGCATTACGTTCGAAATTCATCAACGCCAACACGTGTTCTATTATGATTCAAAATGGAATAAAAAAAAACGTTGAAAAAAGTACCCATTAAAGTTGTTGAAATATGAATCGAATATAATAGTTAGAAATCACGAAAATTAATTCTAATGTTGTGCGACAACCTGATTCTGAATAATGTACCCGAATGTTGTTGAAAGATCGTTAAATTCGTTCGAAATAGCCCGGATATAGTTTCAATTGGAGTAGAAATTGTTCGAATCGATGCCAGTTTTGGCGGTTTTAAGGGTGGTGACTGGAGGGTGATTGGGATATAATCACCCCCAAAGTCAAAAAAAGGTCATTTTAATGAAAAATCAAGAAATAAATAATGAGTGAATTCAGATTGAATTTGGAAAAACTTGCAAGTGACCTCTTTTCTTGGAAAATCTGGAAAATTTTGCATTTTCAGAGATGGGCAAAATCAATCCTAAAGTGATTTTGAATCAAAATTATGAAATCATTTTTAAAAATTTTTTGAAAATCATAAAAATTATTTTATAAAAAATGATTCAAAATTATGAATCGAAAACATGATTTTTCTCACTATAAAAAATCATTATTCATGAAAATAATTTGTAATTCAAAAAAAAAATCTTGAAAAGACCTCTTTTTGACCAGTGTACACAATTGTGAACTTCAGAGCTTCAGACAAATCCTGCCTTTCTTTTCATTTTGGCACTTTTAGCTTCAATAAATGACTTGGCCAATCTATGATTTTCAGTCGGGAAAATTGCATATAAAATAGAAAATCCCAAAAAATTCTATCAAAGTAAAGACTTTTAAATTTTAGTCTACCCCTGGCCCTCTATCAGGCAAATTTCAGTTCGTCCATCAATGTAAGTGAAAACCGATCAAAAATACCCCCCCCCCCCTCCCTTCCCCAGAAAATCCTAAAATCGGTCCTGGATCAAATGGTCCTAAAAATCGTTTCAATCATCTCAAGTCGTTATAATGATACAGAAATTATTACACTTGGGTACAAAATCGTAGAAAAATAGCACCTATTAAAATCGTTAAAATCATGTAAAAATGTACCAAAAATTGTTACAAAATTGCTGAAATGGTATAAAAATTTATCAAAATGTTACAAAAATCGTTAAAATCATGAAAACATTGCTGTAGAAATTTTATAAAATGGAGAAATTCATGTAAAAACTTTAGAAAAATGATGGAAAATTGTTTAAGTGTTGTAAAAATTGATCAAAATGTTAAGAAACCCGTCAAGAAAGTCCAAAAAAAATTATTATTATAAAATCGACCAAAAATGCTTGTAGAATCGTTGCAATCATGCGAAAATCAACCAAAAAGTAATAAACTTTGCTCAATATTGGTAAAAATCGAAGGAAAACATAATAAAACTTATTCAAAAATTGTAAAAATTGTCCAAAATGCCATAAAAATCGTTTGTATCTTGAAACTGCACAAAAAGATTATAAACCCCGTTAAAATTATACAAAAAATCGATCGAAATTGTTATAAAAATCATTGAAATCGTGCAAAAATTCATAAAAAATGTTTTAAAATCATTGAAATTATGAGAAAATTCATCAAAATTGTTGCAAAACTCTTTAAATTCATGAAAAACTGCTTCAAAATATCTCAAACATAGGAAAAAAAATTAAAATCTCATACGATATTTCATCATTTTTACAACGATTTTCACAAAAATGTTACCATTTTCTTGCATTTAAAATTTTTTTTACGAGATTCAAATGGTTATTACAAAATTTTTCGCAATTTAAAAAAAAATCAACATTTCTCTTGAAAAAATTTTCTGGCATTTCAATAACTTTTTAAAGCACCTTGTTCCAATTTTGAGAGATTTTAGACAATTTCAGGATATTTCATCAATTTTTCCTTTGAATAATTTTTTCAATCATCAAACCACTTTTATGACTTCTAAAACTATTTTTAAAATTTTATTTTTATTTAATCGGTATTTTCAATGTATTCAATGTTGAAATTGAATTAATTTTTTATTAATTCGTGATGTTTTAAGGATATCTCACACGATTTCAATGAAATTTTATGGATATTCACTCGATTTTGGAGTTATTTTCACGGAAATTCATAAATTTTTCTGAAATTTCAATCAACTTTTGAGGCATTTTGGAAAAATTTTGAGGTTGATTACACGATTTTATCATTTTTAGCATAGGATATGCTTTTGCTAAGGGTAATTTCGCCAAAAAAACTGTCGAAATTCCGTCGCGATGACTTTTAGACATTGTCAGACTTTTTTGGACTTGGAAAAATTTTCAGATTTCCATTGACTTTTCAAACTGAGAAAATTTCAAAGATAATGCTGACTTTTAGACATTTTGTCAGAAAAACAATTGCGACTTTTTTTTTGTGCATTTTTCGAGTCCGTAAAAACAGTCAAGAAATTCCTCGACGATGACTTTTAGGCATTTTGTCAGAATTTTTTGACTTTGAAAAATTTTCGGATTCCATTGACTTTTTGAACTTGGAAAATTTCAGAGACAATGCTGATTTTTAGACAATTTAGATTTTTTCAACTTAAAAAATTGATTTTCATACATTATACCAGAATTTTTTGCACTTCGAAAATTTTTCAGAACTCAAATTAATTTTTGGACTTGGAGAATTTCAATTTTATGGACTTGAAAAAATTCCTTGACGATGAGTTTTAGCCATTTTGTCAGACATGAGACAAGCAATTTTTTAGATTTTTTAAATTTTGAAAAATTGACTTTATGGCATTTTGTCAGAATTTTTTGGGCTTCAAAATTTTTTTAAGAACTCAAATTAATTTTTGAACTCGAAAAATTTCAACTTTACGGACCTGAAAATTTTCAAGAAAGTTCAAATCAGACATAAAATTCAATGAGCAAAAGCATATCCTATGTTTCATAGCTTTCATGGGTAGTATAGAAATGGCGGGAACTTTTTACAATATTTTCGACGTTTTTCGAGAAAGTTAGAGAATTTTTTCCACATTTTGAATGATTTCCATCCGATTTTGAAGCAAATTTTCAACATATTTCATACAATTTTTGTGACAATTTTTTCAATTTATTTCAATTTCAACGATCTTAGAATTGTTTAATACTTTTCCTCAAATTATAATCAATTTTCGTAATATCCCAGGACCCAGTACATGGTATTTCAGGAGAATTTGAGCTTTTTTTCCATTTTTTTTTATTATTTCGAAGAATTTTTCCAATTTCCAGATTTTAGAGATGTCATGTAGAGCTCTACGAAAAAAATTCTGGCTGACGAAATCTGCCTTCAGTTTTCTATTGACTTCATTGCATTTTAGCTGTGCAAAATATAGAAACACTGAATATTTACTAATTCATCAGATAAGAGACTCATAAGAAGGAAGGAAAACCTGTTGATGAGATTAGTTATAGGTATGGATATCTGTACATAGCCTACGGATCTGATAAAGGGAGTCAGGATATCCGGAGTAACTCAATTTTAAAGCATGGATATTTCGATCAAAATCTTCAGTCATTCTTCCAACACTTAATCAACAATTTCTTACCGTTCCTCACTCAAAAGCACGAACTTCATGACAAAAAATCTTACCCAAGCATTTCACTTCGTTCATTAAAACTCCAAACGACAATTTTCGCATATGCAAATTTCATTATCCCATAATCAGGACCCCATTATACATCGTGATATGACGTCAATGAAGTAAAATCCGCCCAAAACTTGGCAAAATTTAACCGTAATACACCGACGATGAAAAAAAAATACCTGTTACAAATCATAAAATCACTAATACGACAACAAACCCGATGAAGTACCCGAGTAAATCTTTGGTAAACCTGACATTGGCCATACGCCAATTACACTACATCCATTTAACCGATATAAAACTCAAATCTAGTAAATTAATTTACTCTCATGATTCGTAATAACCAATTACCTACAAAAAAAAAACACACCACACACGCAGAAAGAAAAAGAGCCCAGCTCCCGAAAAGAATAGCTGCGAGGTACCTATGAAAAAAAAAAACCTTATCTTATATTGCGACGATGAGTTAAAGGTGATTTCCTGTCTAATATTGACACAAACGCATCAAACTCTCGTTTGTATCATTCGAGCACAAAAAATACCACCTGCATTTACCCCATTGTACGTTTATCATATCCTGCTCAGTTCGAATTTATCGGAATTACATTAAGCTACGGCTACGATATCGATATCGCCGAAACCGTATGGGGAATTTCAATGTGTGGCAGATTTGGTACAAATTTATTTGCTATGCTTTCCCGAAGGACAACGCTTATCTGGGCACGACGCGATGTGTCGAAATTGAACGTACGTACAAAGAAAAACCTCTTCTGTATACCTAGTACCTACACTTTTACACATTGTAATGAACGATGAAATTACCATAAGGCGTTGAGTAAATATACGAGTAAAACACGTGGATTCCGACAGCTGCGTAAAATTTCTTCCAACTGACCTACTACGTACTGTACATAGGTAAATTACATACGAATTATGCGGCGACCTGAGCTGCCGCATCGGTATGAGCATGTGCTGGCGATGCTTATATACTCGTGACAATTTAAATACGCCGCCGAGTCGAGTTCCAAGTAAGAGTAGATAGGTAACCTGAGAACTCGACACTTGAAAATCCAAGCCTTTTAATTAGGATCTCGCGATGAAAAATATACGTCATCGGGCACTAATTTCCATAATGTCTTCGTTACGTATAGCACATCTACATACGTACTTCTCTATACGTAGTATATCGCAGGTAATAAGTATACGTATAGTCTCTTATAAAGTCCAGAGGAAAAAAGAAATCCATACACGCGAATTTACCGCACCGTCACACCAACCGGGAACTTGTGCAACGATAAATTCGTTGCCGTACTCGCAGCAAACGAGCCAGGCAACACACACACGACTTTTAAAATATTCAAAAAGATTCTTATCGACGCGAAAAAAAAAAATTAAAATATTCTTTACCCAAAGGGGCTCGTATGACGCGCGCGCTCCGCTCTCTCAACGTATGTGAAATTTTTTTCGAATATCATATTTTCTCGCATAAAATTAAACGTATCGGATGAGCGGTGATTTCCTATGCTGATAAGATCTCCTAAAACGATACAGACACCTTACAATGTCGAAATCGCGCAGCTTCGGCCGCAAAATCCCCCGTTGACCGAACCATTCGTCATTTCTCGGAAGGAAAAAACCACAGCAGCGAGTCAAAGTGCTTTCTTAGGCGAATTTTCTGAACGAGGTCGATTTTCCAAAAGAAAAGATACTCGTATTGAAAGTCTCGACTTATTCGATAACATCATGGAATATAGAATAAAGGATGAAAAGGGGATGAAAATCAGGATGATGGAAAGAGAAGAGAGCACACCCACCAAATGAAAATCCACGTCTCTTAGCAATTTATTTCCGGCTCCGTCCTTCCCCAATTTTATGACATTTCACAAATACAATAAGAGGGGGTATGGTTGAGAAAAAAAATCACCCTGGTTATTTTCATTTTCAGATTACCCAGGAAAGTATAAAACATAAGATATGCTTTTACCTCTTCTGCTATTTCAAACTGAAGTGCACATTCCAGTCTGACAAAATGTCTGAATTTACCAAAATGTAAGTTCAAAGAGTAGCACGCAATGTTATCATGTCTCGTGCAATGTTTAAAAGTCAAATTTTGGAACAATCAAAATTTTTCCAAGTTCAAAAGTCAACTGACCATTTTGTAAAACTTTTCAAAATCAAAAAAGTCAGAATTTCTGAAATTTTCAAGCTTCAAAAAAAAGTTCGAAATCTGAAAGACGTGAGAATGACTTGAAACGGAGTAAAAATTATTTTACATTTCATAAAAATTATAGATAAGTTTGCAAAAATTGCTAAAAAGTTGTGAAAATTGTCTGAAACGGTGCTTAAATATTCAAAATTACATAATAATCATTGAAAATGCAGAAAAAATCGTGAAAATTCGTAAAGTGGTGTATAAACGTTCGAAATTTCATTAAAAGTCCCTGGAAATGTTGCAAAAGTGGTGAAAATGTTGCAAAAGTTGTGAAGACCAACAAAAGTTGTGAAAAAGTTGTTCAAAATTTCATAAAAGTCACTGAAAATGTCGGAAAAGTTGTGAAACAGTCGTGAAAATTGTTTTAAAAAATTTGAAAGTTCTTGAAAATTTCACAAAAATTATTTTAAATGTTGAAAAAGTTGTGAAAAATGCGTAAAATGGTGTAAAAATGCTCAAAAATATTATAATAATCATTGGAGATATTTTAAAAGCTATGAAAAAATCGTGAAAATTGTCTAAAATGTTGTGAAAAGTGTTCAAAATTTCGTAAAAATCATTGAAAATGTTGAAAAAGTTGTGAAAAATGTGTAAAATGGTGTTTAAACGTTCAAAATTCCATAAAACTTCATTGACAATGTTTGCAAAAGTTCTGAAAAAGTAGTGTAAATTGTCTGAAATGCTATAAAAGTTGTTCAAAATTCGTAAATATCATTGAAAATGTCGATAAAGTTGTGAAAAAGGTCACAAAAATTGTATGAAATGTTGTGAAAACTGTCCAAAAATTCATAAAAATTGTGATGTATCTATTATTTTTTTCAACTTTTTCAATGATTTTTAAGACATTTAAAATTTTTTTTTACAAAATTTCGAAAAATTGTTACGACTTTTTAACAACTTTTGCAGCTTTTTCAATAATTTTAATGAAATGTTGGACAATTTTAACAACATTTTAGACAATTTTCACGACTTTTTCACAACTTTTTCAACATTCTCAATGATTTTTATGACATTTTAGACAATTTTTACGACACATCGGACAATTTTCACGACTTTTTAACAACTTTTGCAACTTTTTCAATGATTTTAATGAAATGTTGGACATTTTTAACAACATTTTAGACGATTTTCACGACTTTTTCACAACTTTTTCAACATTCTGAATGATTTTTATGACATTTTAAACAATTTTTACAACACATCGAACAATTTTCACGACTTTTCAACAACTTTTGCAACATTTTCAATGATTTTTATTAAATTTTAGATCATATTTTCAACATTTTTATGCATTTTTGATGATTTCTTCAGCTTACTTTGTGATATTTAGCCAACTAGAAAAATTTCACGTAATTTTAATAAAATAGTTGATTTTTTTATTAAATTGAAAATGATCCTCTTTCCAAACATTTTAACCAATTAAACGAATAATTGAAACTTCAATTTAACACACTTTCAAACGATTCATCCTTCAACGGGGTAAATATTTTCTCACGAGTTCATGACTGGAAAGGGACAATATGTGTAACCAATAAACATCCCAACCAGTGTAGGAAATTTTTTAATCGATTACCCAACTGAAGAGGCCAAATAATCGACTAAAATAATTGGAAAAATTACCAATAGTAAAACCATATCCTGGAAATCTATTAAAAAATTTTCCAATTTCAAAAAGTCAGATCCGCCTTTGTCCAAGAAATCTGCATTACAAAATGTCGAGAAGTTACCCTTAATTTCTAAAATTTTCCAAGCTCAAAAAGTCTAAATTGTTTGTCTGATCAAATGTCTAAAAGTCAGCATCATTTCTGAAATTTTACAAGTACAAAAAGTCGGCGAATATCTGAAATTTTTTCCAAGTTCAAAAAAGTCTGACAAAATGTCTAAAAGTCATCGTCGGAGAATTTCGTGACGGAATTTGTCAGGTTTTTCGCGAAATTATCCATAATAAAGGCATATCCTACGCTCAAACTTAAAATTTCATTTTCAAAATATTTTTTGACATGTACCAGAAAATGTGAGTCATCAAATATCGAGGTCCATAATTTTTCAAATTTGAGAGAAAAAAATCAAAATAGTGAAATAAGTAGGCGGACAGTCATTTGCGAAGGAGGGATGGCAAGAAAGATTATAATTTTATGTGAAATTATTAAAAACGTTCATTATTATTAAATTAAAAAAAAAAAGTAAAATATTGAACACAAGCGAAGCGAGGCAGGAAATTTTTTCATAAAAAGACATTCAAAATCTAAAATTTCTTCGAAACTACTAATTGAAAAAAATGAATTTCTAATGAATTTTAACGTAAAAAGGAAGATTTAGAACCAAATTCATCACTTTTTCAGTACCTACTTTTCCAACTTTCAGTACCACTTTGTGAAATGAAGGATCTTTTCAGCACTTTCAGCACCTGTTAGACACCCTGTCATTAGTAATGAGAAACAAATTTCAGGGAAAACATTTTTTTTTTAAATTCAAATTGATTATAATCCAATCTGAATTTTACCCAATAAAATGCCAAAAATCGGTGACTTTTCCATGACTTCCATGAACCTTTTTTGAAATTCACGATTATTCCGTGACTTCGATGACCTATTAGACACCCTGCAATCATATCCCACATCCTCCTCTTCCCCTCACTTCCATCTCAAATCCTAGCTCACCACCGCAATAGCATTATTTCCGTTCCAAAAGCAAATCCGTCTAAAAAAACACACCGAAGCGAAAGTCGAACGCCAACTGCGGTAAAAAAAAATCCAATTATTCGTGATTTATTTAAACCTCTAAGTGGAGCGTTTTTTTGGTACCCTTCCATCCACGCAACAGGTTTCCAAAGCACTTGCATTTTCATCACATCTTCACCGAGCTCGACGCGGCGGCGGCGGTATCACTGCTGGTAAAAGTCATTCATCATATATGCATTCGCTATACACACACGTACGTATGACAAACCTACACGATGTTTAAACGTATTGAAACGTCGCCGAAGAAGCCGAAGTCTTAGATATACGGATAGAATAAGAAGAGGATGAAAAAAAAACCCTAAGCATAGCGCATCGAAGACCACACGCAATACACAGCACAGGAGCCCAACTAGGAAATATTTTCCGGTACATTTCTTTTTCCAGATCACACGCTACAACCAACTACACACCTACTGGAGTACACCGGCGCAGCGGTAGCGGTGAAAAATCTACGATAATATTATGTAAACGAATATCTCGGCGACATAAATTGGCTTTTTTTCTAAATTGGTAAAATTACTATACATAAAGGCTGCAGGTGGCTATGGCTTGGCATGGGATGGCGCGTATAATGTGGGACGTTTTGGGTGTTGGTGACAGAATTTTATCGCGTGTAATATTTAGCGTCTGTTTGAATGGACTTTATGTTAAATAAATAATATTGTAAATTGATAACGATAAAAAGCCTATATGGGATTCTAATTGTCATAAATTAGAGACGAAATTCAACCAGCGCCCAACCATTCGCTGGCTTAATCAACGCGTGCGTTGCGTTTCTGGCCAATTCTAGGGCTTGGCCAGCAACCATTTCACTATTTTATAAACCCGATGGAAAAATTGTTAAATCGGTTGTTGGCTTCTTTTTTTTTTCCATCCTTCATAATACCAACGTAATTAAATTTGAAATATTACAACGTTACTACCGGACATGGTTATGCATCGTAGGTCCGCAGCACACCGTAGGCGCCTCTGTTCGTCATAAATTTGCCAATTTTGACCCAAAAAACATACCGAACTTCGTTCTAATGAAATTTAGCGGTATCTTATCGAAAGATCGCCGCGTTCAGCGCCGACAAGTCAGCAGGCATGGTCGAAAAAATCATTAGTTATTGCGTCAATAATTCTCGCGCCATGGTGATCCATACCAACGCGTTCGATCGTTTTTAAATCGCGCGCAGAACGGTTCTCGTGAAGCCGACGCGATCTAGGAATGCGACGGGTATAAATATTTTTAATTTTTTTTTTTCAAATATAAGCAGAAATTCTTTCTGTCGAGACCCTGGAATGACTTATTCTGTATTACGAGGCTATTCGATAAATCAACCAAGTGCCAGAAACTGGTACTGGGCAACTAGGGTAACTATTTTAACGCCAAATTTTTTCTTAATTTATGGGAAATTTCTATAGCTACCGAAGAAAAAAATAATCTATTGGACGTGAAGCTGCTGGTTTTTGGGGGAAACGGGGTGATTAGGAGTAGAATTACCCCAGGACCAAAAAAAGGACATTTTGATGAAAAATCAAATAATAAATAGGTACACATAAATAACGCATAAAGGTTGTTGAATGGGAAACTTGCGAAAGTGTTGACCACTTTATGGGCAAAATCATTCCTCAAATGATTTTAAATCAGAATTATGAAATCATTTGAAAATCATAAAAATCATTTTATAAAAAACCATTTAAAAATACGATTTTTCTCACTATAAAAACCTAATTTCAAAAAAAAAAATCTAAAAAAAAGTAACTTTGGTAATCATTTTTATTTTAAAACAAGTAACCAATCAGTCAATCTTCATGACTTTTGACAAGGATGTCTTATGAGAGGGGTGGGGGTGGAGGGGGGGTAAGGATTTACATGCTACGCTACATGATATGACTTTTAGATAGTAAAAGTGGCTCAAACATTGTAAAAATCATTAAAATCTTTATAATCATTTAAAAATATGATTATATCGGCCAAAAAATCTTAAAAATTAGTTGAAAATGTTGTTGAAGGGATAAAAAAGTTTATAAAAATCAGTGGAAATATTGTGAAAATTGTATGTGGTGAAATTGCTTGAAATTGTCATGAAAATTTACGAACATGTAGAAATGATCGCTAAACCAGGACAAATATAGGAAATCTTGTAAAAAACCTTGAAATTTTCGTAAAAAGTATTTTAAAATAAGAAAAAAGCAATCAAAAACTATGATAATCGTCAAAAATGTGTCAAAGTTGTCAAAATGTTCACTAGAAAATCTCGCAAAAACTGCCTAAATTTTCACAAAAATCATTCAAAGTTTCAAAAAAATAATGAAAATTATGCAAAATGTCAGCAAAAATCAATTAAAACATTGTAAAAACGGTCGAAAAAATCGGAAGAAATTTCGCAAAAATTAATCATGTTGGTAAAAATATTCTAAAAATAACAGAAAAATCATGAAAACTGTTAGAAATCTCATAAAAATTGCTAAAATTTTCCTAAAAATAATTTTCAATGCCTAAGTATTAAAAAAAATATGAAAAAAACACGAAAGTCGTCAAAAGTCCAAGTAAAAATTATATACGTAATGATTTTCATATTTTCCAAAATTTCCATGATGTTTTATAATTTTGGCATTATTTATACTTACCTACTAATTTTCATGAAAATTTGTGAATATTGAAACTTTTTTATGGCATTTCAAGAACTTTACAACAGTTTTTAACGATTTATAGGAATATTTTCACAAATTTTACGAGATTTTTGATACTTTTTATGATTTTTTTGACCCTTCAAACGAAGTTTTTACCGATTTTTATGATGATTCAAGAAATTTTAACGGAATCCTCCATGGTTTTCTTGATATTGTGACTGTTTTCACAATATTTCCAACGATTTTATATGAAATCTCAACATTTTAACGACTATTTTGATTCAAATTTTCAACATTTTTTTAAAACTCAGATAGAATACCCTTAGAAGTAAAATTAAACACGAAAAAAATTATAATTTTTAAAAAATTGACTTGCAATTTTTTTCCAATTTTTTTTAATGATTTTTTTCAACTGGAAATGTATTTTTTGGAGAAAATAGCAACAAAAAGTAACCAACGATGAAAAAAGTAACCAGTTACGATGCCTGATCCGGAAAATTCTCATCAAAGTCAAAACTTTAAAATTTCAGCACCCCTCCATCAAGCCAACTTCATTTCGCTCCGAGCCCGAATAGTAAAACGTGAACAATATGAATGATCAATGTACACCAACGACCCTCCGCCTCCCTCCCGCCGCAAGATTTAGAATTTAAAAATAAGAAACTTTATTATCACTCACCAATCATGGCAGATCCTTTGTCCTGTGGTTTACGTCGTTTCCGCCAATTATTTTCAATCTAAAAAAAAATTGAATAAAATTTATTAGTAAAAATACGTAGCAAATCGATACAACAAAAATGGCTAATAACGCGAAAAAAATCATTTAAAATCGAGATTTCATTTCAGAAGGGGCGAAGAGAAGATATTGCACAGAAGCGTATTCTATTCCATGGAACCAACATTAGATCTACCGTAGCACTGGCAATGAAATTCCATTTATAATCATTCACAACAGTTCACACCTATAAATTCAAATACGTTACACATTCGAAGATCCTTCACTCGAAAAATCAAAAAAATCATCTCATCAATTGACAAAACAATCAAATTTGGATTTCGCACATCTTAGATCATCATCAAACTTCAAATCTCAAAACGTGAATTTTCCAAAAAAAAAATTCCAACCTTTTTACAACACTCAGGTGATTTATTCAAATCAGCGTGTTAGTTCTCCTCGGACTCGGATACTTGGAGCCGGAACTTGAAACCCTCTTACGATGCCAGCGTCGTGATAACTCTTTGAAGGAGAGATTCCGCCGTAACGTTAACATATTCGAGGCTAATAAGAGCGTGTATTTTGATAATTAAATTAACGATATGATCAGGGAGCCGGAATCGGCCTCGGCATCCAGTCAAAAGGTGACCGGTTGGCGCTGCAAAGTCAAGGTAAAAATCAAAGTCAACTTTTAAGCTGACTCCGCAGGTACGCGCTTAATGATTAGAACGTGCGCTGGAAATTTAATTTGTCAGACTGCAGAGCTGGGAAACAAGTAGTATACCTGTATAACCTACGAAACTCCGACAGAGAAGTCTTTGAAAAAGGTACGATTATTTGACCTTCACCTTGGCGGAGTTTGATCCTGCGAACATCGTCGTATTCCAAATACGAGCTCGTAACGAGGCAAATACAATATGCCACAATCCTCGATCGATAAGTAAAACTTTGTACAAGTAAACAATCGATCTACACCAATCGACTTCTGTTCTCCGGCATAGCTGTAATTAGCATAACACTATGGCCTATGGAATTATCACACATCTTAAAACAAGCACCGCAAATACTCGGCGATAAATTAGATCCAAGGCTGTGAGAAAATTTTCCCCATACATTGACAGCATTCCAATAAAACCAAGACCAAATGTAGATTACCAATAGGTATCTCATACTCATTTTAAAATATTATACAAAAATTTTAATTTGATCGCAGGCTGCATGAGAAACACTTGAACCATGTTGATTGAAATTTGTTTTAAAAGACAGATATTTTATAGCAAGGGAATCCACATAATATTCAAAAAGTAAGAGAAAATATTCAAAATGCAGAACACGAGTAAAACATGTATCCATGTTGCTAAACCATTTAAAGTTGCAGTAAAATGTTTTCAAAGTTATTGAAAATTATTGAAAATACAAAATTTGTTTGAAAGTCAAGAGAAGCAAGTAGCGACCAATTCTTCGTGAACAGTGAAAAATTGATGGGACACAACGTTTCATAAAAACCAAAAAATAATTAAAAATATACAAATTATTTTCCGTAAAAATTTAATAAAAATTGACACCTTCAACTTCATAAAAAATTATACCTAATAATTTGACGATTTTCCATAAAAATAGCACCTTTGCCATGAAAATTAATCTATTATTTTTCAGGGGAAAATTGATACTTTTTCGTGGAATTTGATCAATAGAAGAAAATCATTCACATAAATTAAATAAAAATTTATATTTGTACAAAGTTGATGGAAAACAAAAAACGATCTCACGAAAATCGTAAAAAAATTTATGAAAATTACTGAAATTGTCATAAAAAGCGATAAAAACTTTTCGGAAATGGTCTATAAATCATTGAAAATGTTGAAAAGTTCTAAAAAATCGAAAAAATACTCCAAAGTGGTGTGAAAGTTGCTCAAAATTTCATGAAAATCATTGAAAATGTTGCAAAAGTAGTGAAAAACGCTTGAAATGGTGTAAAAAATTATCAAAAAGTCTATAAAAAAACATTGAAAGTGTTGCCAAAGTTATGAAAAAGTTATGAAAATTGTTCACAATGTTGTTAGAGTTGGTCAAAATTTCATGAAAATCATTGAAAATGTTGCAAAAGTTGTGAAAAATGCTTGAAATGGTGTAAAAATTATTAGAAAGCCTAATAAAAAAAACAATGGAAATCCTGTAAAAGTTATGAAAAAGTCGTAAAAATAGTCTAAAAATTTGCTAAACGTGTTCAAAATTTCATGAAAGTCATTAAAAATGTTACAAAAGTCATGAAAATATCGTAAAATGACAAATATATCGTGAATTTTATGGATTTTTTGGCAGTTCTCACAACTTTTCAGACAATTTCGATGATTTTTTGACAACTTTTGCAATGTTTTCAATGTTTTTTATGAACATTCTGAGAATTTTTACACCGTTTCTAGCATTTTTCAAGCATTTTTCACAACTTTTGCAACATTTTCAATAATTTTCATGAACTTTTGACCAACTTTCACAACATTTTAGGAAATTTTCACGACTTTTTCATAACTTATACAGCACTTCCATTGTTTTTTATAGACTTTCTGATAATTTTTACACCGTTTCAAGCATTTATCACAATTTTTGCAACGTTTTCAATAATTTTCATGAAATTTTGACCAACTCTACCAACATTTTAGGCAATTTTCACGACTTTTTCATAACTTTGGCAGCGTTTCCAATGTTTTTTATAAACTTTTTGATAATTTTTACGCCATTTCAAACGTTTTTCAAGACTTTTTCACAACTTTTGCAATATTTTTAATGAATTTCATGAAATTTTGAAAAACTTTAGCAACATTTTAGACAACTTCCGCGACTTTTTTATAACTTTTGCCACATTTTGTACAATTTTAAATGAAAATTTTGGCAATTTTCACAACATTTCAAGCGTTTTAGACTAATTTTTCAAAATTTTTGCTAAATTTTCAATGATTTTTGGGATTTTTTGACAATTTTTGCGAATAGAAGAAGGATGAGAAAAGGTACAGCGACTTTGGCAAAGTTTATACACGAGGCGACACGCCAATTTGACAGATTTTAGGCCATTTGAAAATGTTTGCGTTAATAAATGAAAACGAAGTCCCCACCATTTCCATACTACCCATGAAACTATAAAACATAGGATATGCTTTTCCTGATTACTTTTCTTCCAATTCCAAAAAAGTTTGATATAATTTTTAAAAGTTAATGAAAATCTGAAAAATTTTCCAAGTTCAATTATCTCTAAAATTTCTTCAAGTCCAAAAAAGTCTGACATAATGTCTCGAAGTCAATGGACAAAATCTGAAAATTTTCCAAGCCCAAGAAAGTCTGACATAATGTCCAAAAGTTAAGTCTGACAAAATGTTTAAAAGTCAACATTACCTCTAAAATTTTTCCAAATCCAAAAAAGTCTGACACTATGTCTTAAAGTCAGCATGACGAAATTTCGTCAGTTTTTCCGCGAGATTACTCATAGCAAAAGCATATCCAATGCTAACAATCTTTTCGTCACATTCCTGACATTTTGGACAAGATGAAACATCATTTTAAATAATTTTTTCGTTATTTGAAAGATTTCTATGGCGTTTTGTACAAAGTTTAAAGACTTTGAGTTAAGAGTGTCCATGAGCTCGCGTATGAATATCCAATAGCTGCTCATGAATATAACTGGTCAACTCGTGGGTAGTTTTTGTCAAATCAAAAGATGGATTTTTACTGCCTTCAAACTTTAAATCCACTTGATGAGGTAGATATACTGATTCAGCTCAAATTTTGGCTAAAATTGTGTGATTAATGCAATAAGTATAAACATTTTTCCAATATACATCGCCATAGGTATCCTTTGATAGTTTATCTATTGCAGAAAGATACGCAAATCACTTCGCAACTCAAACCATAAACTCGCATACTCCCATCATCACATATAAAAAACAACACCACGTGCAAAAAAAAACGATACCAATACCAACGGGTGAAAAAAACCACAATCGCATATGCAGAAGAAGACTCCAAGACCAACTCCATATCGTCCATCGTTCTCGTTCATATACGTATACTCGTTATTCAAAAACTAATTAAGTACTACTACATAGATTCAAGTCGTACACGCACATTCAACAGGTAATTCTCATATTTCATAAAATGCTCACTTTATACATTGTCCATTTTTATTCGAGTGCATGTCGTGTTGGAATCTTGATCATTGGTACAAGCTGAAAACAAGTTTGTATTCTTCCCACACTGTCACATATTGGTTGCTGATATGCTATGTACAGACACGAGTCCACATACACAACCGATTTCCCTCTCGGTTTCTTTTTCGCGCAGTGGCCACTGGCCAGGCGAACCGCTGTCTCGTATTTTGACGATATTTCGGAGGACTCTGCTGCGTTAACGAACCTATAACGACGACCTGTCGTCATCTCGCAGACCACAACTGCGATGCTGGGATACGATTTACAGTCAGGTAATTTTTTTTTCACAAACTGGCTCAATTCGACGGTGGCGGCGCTTTTAAGGCGTAATTTCAGCAGCACGCGGCATCTCGGAGAGTTTTTTTTCATCAAAAAGGTCAACATACTTGGAAATATGGCAACTGGCGAGTACAGCGACATAAGGGGTAAAAAAATAGTAAGATGTAAAGTAACTCGGCAACATGTGATTGTTTTGATTTGATCTACCGACAAATCCGGTAGCATTCCTCGTTATTTTTACTTAGTATTAGCGGCTTACGTAATGCATGGTACAGCGAAGATGTATCAGATGGAATATCGCGTGCTGCACAGAGCCATAGCCGTGGCATGCACATCACGTACACTCGGCCATCGCATTTGAATACGCAGCGTGGACTGGACGACAACTACAATGCCTCAGCCTCTGAGTCGAGCCGGTGCGATGTACAGGGCAACAATTTATTTGACTTATCACATTTTCGTCATGTACAGAATCGTTTTGCATCGCAGCGGTCGCGATGCTTTTCATTCTTCTTTCGCGTTTGCTTGAGTTGTTTTATTCGTGCTTCGGCGTAGGACGTATCCTTTTTTTTCCACACCGGAGTACTATCGAAGGTGCGAATCAGCTACATAACCACACAGCAAAGTGTTCGCTCTTCGGTGTACAATATCGAATGCAGGCGGAGAGGTGCACACAGACGACACTTTGATCGATATTCGCAGATTGGCAATTTAAGCTGCAGATGCGGTTGCGAAATATCGGCCACCTAATTGAATCGTTCGATTTGTAACGAGTAAATAATCCGTGGTACGCGTAACGCAATGCAATTTGTTCTCGGTACGTACATTGCGTTTTACCAGTAGCACTCGGCTTTGTAGCTGGATCGTGACTGTAAAACGCCTCCGTTTCTTGTATACTTTTCGCTGCTGTTGCGCTTGTGTGCCTTGTAGTATGTCGATGGCGCTGCTCGACCGGCGTATTCTACACCCAGGTACATATGGGTACGAGCGGACGAGCTGTATTGGAAAATACACGCCATCGAGAAGGCAAAGTAAAAACAACGCAGCGAACAACTAAAATAAGTGCGAGCTGCCGTAAGCTGTCTTTATAATTGAGAAATACGCTACAAATGTCATGATTATAGTACATATTAAAACTACACATACTCGCTGGCGAATATGTACTGCAAATCCAACCATACTCCGCTCCAGCCAACGATCCAAATGTACGCCAACCAACAAGAACGAACGCTATATGTCGAACGTAATGAATATCTATGGCGGACACGCGAGATTTCTATTCAACAAGAATTACATGTGTACAAAAAGCCAATGAAAAAAATTCACTTGTATACCTTGAAGGAAAAGTAAAAATATGTTGCTGCGCTAATGATTCAATTTAACATCGTAACCGATACCCAATTCAACACCGTTGGTCATTTTATACGCAGCCTTTATACTGGTACACTTATATCGTGTACATCCAGAGGGGTGTTGAAATCGCCAACAGACAGACATGATGGTCTGGTAAAGAGATGCGGTTTCTGTGTCCGGGTTACCGAGTTAATTTCTGCAGGCCAACTTCCTCCAGACTTATTAACTCGTAATTAAGTGTTTACGAGAGCCTTCTTTTGTGGAAAATTCACGTCGGTGATATGAAAAGTGCGATTTCAGTTGGAGTAGGTACTGAAAGTAACATTGATGAATGTTTATCGATGTTTTCAAATTTCTGAAATGAGGTGATGCCTCATGTGGATTTCTGAAATATATTATTGATGCTGGATGATAAAATATAAAGAGGGTCAACACGATTCTTTGCTAATTACTTATAAAACTGTGAATCAATTGTGGCAAATAAACACTTGAGTAGACTATCAAAATATAACATATCTAGGTACCTAAGTAAAACTTGAAATCGAGATAAGGGTGTGACCAGGTGTAATTCAAAATCGCCAAGTTTGAATCTGCAGTCAATTTCTGACGTACCTAAGTGCTTTGATCACGATATACTGTTAAATTTCACAACAAAAATGCAATTTCCAATACAACGTGGGCCAATTCCCGGACAATCAGACGCCTTCCCGAACGACCAATTCCCGAATCAGTTTTCTTGAATGCCTAAATTCCTGAATCCCTTTTCTCGAATATCAAGGGGTTTCTCAAATGCAGCCGATTTAAAATCACCATAGTAAATGGCTTCAGTTGACGACGGAACTGTATCATCTGAGATCTGAGATGTATGATAGATAGGTGTTACCGGGTGTCTAATTAATACCCAAACAGCAGTGATGCAAAATAACAAAAAACTCCCAACGATTGTTGTTATCAATGTTATTGCAAAGGATCTAAACGAGTTTTTTTTTCACTTTTTAGGGTAAATTTTGATTAAATTGAGTAATTAGAAGTTACACATCAATTGATTTTTAATTAAAACTCAAAAAAGTGCATTACTATTGTTATCAATATAGAGAATTCTTTATTTTGCATCACTGCTGTTAGGGCAATAATTAGACACCCGGTAGGTTTTATCTATGCGCTTTTATCATTTGGTACCTAAAACATTTTTATAAAATTTTGGAATTTTTTTCGGGATTCAAAACATTCAGGAAAATAGATTCGTGAAAAAAGAATTCGGGGAATTGGTATTCGGGAAAGCGGATTCAGGACAGTGTCCAACTGCCCGGGAACCCGTTGGCCGATTGCTTCGAAAAAACACTAAAACTTGTGAAATATCGAATAAAGGATGAAAAAGAGATGGAAATCGATGGCAGGATGATGAAAGGAGAGGAGAGCAAACCTGCCAAAAGAAAATTCAAGCCTCGTGGCAATTTATTTTGCAAATACAACAGGAGGGGGTGTTGTTGAGAGAAAAATCCCACCTTAGACCCCCTGATTATTTCCATTTACATATTTCCCATCTCCATAAAGTTGATGACATTTTTAAAAAATCATAAAATGACCAAAATGATGATTTCTACTTTGAAATGACAATTTTTACAAAAACTGACGATTTGGACCAAAAATAATGATTTTTACATTGAAATGACAAATTTGATCAAAAATTCACTATTTGGACAAAAAAAGATTGATGAAAAACAGAGATTTTAACCAAAAATGACACTTTTTACGTTGAAATGACAATTTTTACTTTGAAATCACCATTTTGACCAAAAAATGACAGTTCTGACCAAAAAATGACAATTTTGACATAGATTGACAATTTTGATAACAAATTATACTTTGGACTAGAAAATAATAAAATACGACAAA